>JAAMXS010003766.1:0-11120 GCA_019693525.1 Cylindrotheca fusiformis | reverse complement strand
CGAGGTCATTGTCACTCGCTAGGAGTGATGGTGGTAGAAAAGTTGAAAAACGTACAATATGACGGCAACGAGAAGAAGTATGTGAAAGTGCTGAATCCGTTTTATAGTATGGAACGACGCGCATAGAGCAGTGTAACCTGGATTGTAGCCGCTTGACTTAGCTATTTGCGAAGATCATTTATCATACTATCGACAACGCATGAATAAAGTGTCCAGAGTAGACCTACCCTTTGTAGCACCTTTTTAAATACCGAGAAAATGCGCCACATTGGCTATTTACCATCCAGAGGAACATTGGGCAGAAAGCAGCCAGCAGAGGCACTTTTAATAACACCTGGCTGCCGTCGTGACCTGTGACCCTAAACATTGTGTCTGCGACCAGGTGCTATTTCTGATCAAAAGATATGCATGGTTCACTTCCAATTGCAATATTTCTGTCACGAGATCAATGAATACTAATATCATTTATCTTACTACTACTATCAACAAAGCTAGAATAAAGCGTCCAACCAGACCAAATCGGCATGTACCTTTTTCCAATGCTCCGAAGGATCCCATGCTGTATTGACTATTTACCACTCAGATAAACGTTTGAGCAGAACGCAAGTCAACCTAGGCACTCATTTGGGTGCCTTCTTGACCAGCAAACCTGAGCGTTTTGCGTGCGACGACGTGCTTTTTCTGATCAAAAAGAGTGCAGTGCCAGTCCCTCTGATTGTCACTGCTGCGCCAACAGAACAAGATAGCTTCAGCCTATATTCTGATAAAACAAAATGGCCGTTAGTTCTCAGCTGTCAAAATATATGAATCTTCCTGGATCTTGTAGTTTCTCCTCGGAACATGTTGGAACAAAGGTTATTCTTTCACGAAGCTGGTTAAGCCCCAATCAGTCGAAAGATGGTAATTGAATATATGTATATTCGTCACTGGAGAGAGATTCTTCTGGGAACAAAAAAAAAAACAACCTACCATTGACTATCTGTTTGCAAGAGTACCCCCGATTGATCCGCGGCAAGTGTTGGACATGTTGCCAAAAGATAGTTTCCTGCTGTGGAGTCTTGAACTGGCAAGTGAATGGATCGAGAAACCTCAAAAACGGAGAGAAGGAGAATCTCGGAACGTTCTTGGTGTTGCTCCTTGCTTAATTGTTATCGTCATCCATCCTTTTCCCGGTTCTTGGAGCACCTCCTTGTCACGGTGCAACCCATTGTACGTAACGGATTGGCAACGTCAAGGTGCAGCTCGTTGTTGTGTTATGGTTGTTCGACCAAAAACATTGCGGTTGGATGCTTGGAGGAGCTGCACGGTGAAGAGACCCTTCAGTTCATTCCGGTCGACGGCTGGACGAACACTATTTTAAGGGTGTATATCGGAATAAGGGGGCTGCCTGCAGTTCCCCAATAATTTTTTTGCCAAGATCTTTTCAAACCGAACGACAACGACGGCGATGAGATATTGTCTGTTCCTGTTGACCATGACATCAAAGAAATCATCGGAACGGGTCTCTTTTGACGACGATTCGGAACACGATGGACCCCAAGAATCGTCACATTGGCAAAGTCTCGATCACAACGTTGAAACGGATGAATTACTTAGAAGTATGGAGGACTTGACGGCTTGTTTCAAAGCAAGTCTGACAGCTGCTGATCAGAAGAACGAAGATAAATTGGCCATCTGGAGTTGTGTTGCCGGCTATTGTGAAGCCCTGGCGACGCATAAAACGAAGCGCTACTCGATATTTCCGATACCCATTGATGCCCTACGCCGTTTGGTGACATCTGAATTTCGATCCTTCCTGTCCGATTTGAACATTGATCTTTCCACTACACCTACGAATGATGACGACAACGACAATCATCATCGAGATGTGGTACGGACGGTTGCCAATGCCATTTGGCAAAAAGCGATTCCAAAGCCAAACATTCGAGACGAAGTTCATGCAAACTCATTGTATGTATGCCTGCGGGGTCAGATTGACAAGAAAAGCCTGGATTGTTTTGGGGCGAGTGTCGTTACAATAGCTGCCCTGAATATGCTCGGGGTAGAATCTTCCCATTTGTGCCTTAGTGAAGATCATGCCTACGAACGACACATTATCTCAGCCTCCTCTGTTGGGACTTGTGAAGTGGCCATACCTGGAAATAACAAGCTGTCCAGATCGAAAAGAGCAAAGGGAATCGAAGCGACGTTTGAGAAAACCAAAAAGTTGACTCCGCATCTGACTCCCGAGACATCATGGTTGTACATGGCATCCAATCCTGTCGTTTGCGACACAATAGAGATGGCATTGGTAGCCGTCATGGGGAACATTAATTGTACAATTGAAAAGAAGAAGAGTGGATATTATCTGGGGAGCGGCCAACTTTACGATTTGAAGCGAGAGTTGCTATGGATTCTATATGATCGCGGTCATATGAAACGGTTTCCCTTTGGACTTTTGGAGCTTGGTGACTGTGAAGAACATCGTGGATCACCTAGATCGTCGGAATGGATCACGGTGCCAGATTTAGACGAACCAATCCTTGTCAATGAAAAGCTATTTCGAGATGCCATCCGAATAAACCGGGAGCAATACAACGAAGCTCAGGTATATCCCTACTATTGTACGAAACCAAGTCAGTCTGTTTGAACATCATTTTTGCCAGCTACAATTGCTTACAAGGTTATTCTTTTCCTTTGCACCTACCACAAACGCAGATGCCGGTCACTACCACAAGGATGCCGGAAGGAGTTCGGCGGATCAAGAGTACAGATTCGTAGAAGCTATCAAAATGTACTCCCAAGCGGCCAGGGTTACCAGCAAGTATCCCTACGAGCCCGGTGCCATTCAGTTAAACAAGCATTCCAGCGCTGCGGCAATGCTAATGCACGAGGACATACTAACGACCATAAACCCTGAAGATGGCAAACGGCAACCAAGAGTTTGGCTACAGAAGGAAAACGCAATGGATAGTTGCGTTTGGTTACTGGTATTTTTTGATAGTCTCTTGTTTTGGGAAGAGCAGCAGAAAGGCAACAGTCATCAACATTTTGTGGAAACATTGAATCCATCGCATCCACATTCCATCGGCAAATTGCTGTCGTGCCTCCCAGAAAGTTGTCGTATGGCCGCCATGGATCGTTTGCACTCCTCACAGCTTGCCACTCAAGTGCGAACGGCCAGTCCTGATGATGCAGCAATTAGCTACCATCCCACACTGCGATCCAAACGAATGAACAAAGAAAGTTTGTTGGTTGTAGCCTTGAAGAAACCCAAAGTGACAATCAGAGAGATGGATCTGTCCATGATTTTTGCGGACGACGACAACGACGATGGTGGACGTCGATCCAAAAGGACGAGAAGAAAGTGATTTCGATGTCGTCATCCAAGACGTACCACCCTATACTACTATCGAGAAAGATGATGTGGTTTGATGTACTACCCCTAGCTATTTGCTATTTCAATCGACTAGTACGACTAATCCTGATGACACAATTCTACTCCTTCCAGCAACAGAGGTGCAGAGTGGTCAGAATACTGCTTACAATATGTTGCTCTTGTGGGGAAGGAGTCTCGTATATACGTGTTTCCTGCACACAATAAGAGGAAGTAGGATATACACATTGTTTGTCGTTCCAAACCAAGATTCCATCTTCAAGAAACTAGCTTTTTGCTACGTTTGGATGGTGTTGTCCAAGACCCTTGCAAGATGTAGTCCAAGATGTCCGGGTGAGAAAGAAAGAAGTCATCGATTGGAGGATACATATTGCTAGTCGTTCCAAACCAAGACGGTCTATCTTCAAGAATCTAACTTTCTGCTACCCTCTGAAGAAGTCCAAGACCCTTGCACGATATAGTCCAAGATGTCCAGGTGAGAAAGAAAGAAGTCATCTCGGAGGAAATATATATTGTCATTCGTCCCAAAACCAAGACGGTCTATTTTCAAGAAACTAACTTTCTGCTACCCTTGGACGATGTACAAGACCCGCAGACTATGTCCAAGATGTCCACGCCGTCTGATACAAATATTGTTGGTCCTCCCAACCAAGAGTCCATCTTCCAGAAGAAACTTTCCGCTACCTCGGACAATGTCCAAGACCCTTGGATAATGTCCAAGACTCTCGGACAATGTCCAAAATGTCCGTGTCGTGAGGGGGGGATACACGTCGCTGATCACGTGCAATAAATGTTGACCAGAGCCAATAGAAAGAGAGGATATTCAGTGGTTTACACGATCCGACTGTGGGAGTCGATGAAATGGTCACGGGAACTCCTGACCAAAAATATATATGAATGCACACATTGGTGGAGTCTGGGGTGACTCCCACGGTAAAATGAGGGCAAATCATTGGATCTTTCTTCCTTGATCTTGTTGGTAAAGTACTGGGTATACGTTTCCAAGCTCGAATAATTGTTAGGTATTTATACTATCAGGCATAATTATATTCTTGCTAGTGGCATCTCCGATTCAGCGCCATTGGATTGTCTTGATTTAGGGGCTTTTTGCATATCTTGTACCATCTTCCTTCTGACGCAATTTGCACACACGTTGTTTAAGGGCCATTGAATCCCGGGAACTTGCAGTTTCACTGAAAAGTCAGGCTTGGGTACGGGATGGCTTCCCCTCACCACCTAACATTTTTGGGATTCGACATTACTTAATCGATGGAGGTGCTCAATGCGAAGGGGCAAGCGTGGTATGGCACTCCGAAGCCAAAAACTCACCACTCGGATGTATTTGTCTTTCCAGGGGTACACTCCGAAGGGTGCGCACTCTACACGTCAACAGTTTCTAGTTTTTTATACTCCGATAAGTCTCAGCTGCAATAAATGAACAAAAGTTCTCAATACGTTAATCAAAATTTTCGATATAAACGTATACAAAACTGCTGATTTTGAATGATCGAAGAAAGCGCTCTCATTGGGTAGAAGTTGCCGCCACTCTTTCTCACATCGTTTGAAATTGCGGTCGTCGGGTACTCTTGAAAACATCGGTTGTGTTCGGAAGAAATGTGTATCGGACTCCAGCTCAGCTCATTTAATCTGATCAACATCCATTGGCACGGAAAAAAATGAACAAATCCAGCCTTTTCGTCATTACTCTATCAGTCATAGCATGTCAATGCCTTGCAGCTGTATGTCCTACAATCGAACGAGACGAGGACAACACAAGGCTGAAGAGCAACGACCCCCATGGGCCTGACTTTACAGAAGTAAGTGGCGTTGCGTTCTCCCCAAGACAAACGTACCATGGCAAGCCTATCTTCTTTGCCATTGGCGACGGAGGTGCTGACTCCAGAATCGGAATGTTCGATTCTGATACAGGACGACGCCTGAGGACCTTGCGCGTCGACCGAGACTACTTTCGAAACGGCGACTGGGAATCCATTTCCATTGGATCCTGTGGCAGATCTGGAAGAGACAAGACATGCCTCTACATTACAGATGCAGGAGACAACAAAGCAAGAAAGACCGGAGGAAGAACTGGTCGAGACGACTACAAGATCCTCAAAATCAGAGAACCAGATCTCGATGACTACGACGACAACGACATGATACCAAAGAGTCGCATGTCACGGCTAGACTTTGATTACCGTCATTCATCTTCTCCTACCAACCATGCCGACTGCGAAGCTGTGTTCCTTGACCACAAAGGCTGGGGGGAAGACGAAGATGTCGGAGGTGAGTTCATTGAGGGGCTGATATCTCTACTCCACTGTATTATCACTTACTCAACTCCCTTTTGCTTCTCGATCCTCAACACAGATCTCTACCTTGCTACCAAATGGGATGGAGACGATCATAGGAAAAATCGTCTGTTTCGAATCCCCGCCGATGCCTGGTCCAGCGACTTTGATGGATCCACCAAGCACTATTCTCCAAGAACTGTTGGAGACTACGACTACAATGACTACCGAGACAGAGGTGGCACCCATATCATGAAAACAACATGGACCTCTGCTGAAATGAGCTTTGATGGAACCTTGATTGCTCTCGGCAATCTTCAAAAGGAGTACATCTGGCTTAGATGTCCTGGAACCTCAATCGTTGATGCACTTGTCAATTCCCACAGGGACACCCGAGCCTGCCTTGACTTTAAGCATGCATCTTCTGGTCAATCGGAAAGCTTTGCGTTTACTCCAGACGGACGCTATGGACTTAATGTTCCGGAAGGTGACTCGCCAAGAATGGGATTCACCAAGTTCTCATACAACCGTGATAAATCCGACCGAGTGTGCGAAGATGATCACAGGGAGCCTACCAGGGAACCAACCAGAGACCCTACCAGACGACCTACCCCAGAGCCAACTCCTGGACCAACGCATGAGCCAACTCCAGAACCAACAAGAGAGCCCACAAGAGATCCAACTCCTGGCCCGACAGGAAGACCCACTCCTGGCCCGACCAGAGCGCCGAGCGTTTCTCCATCAATTGCACCAAGCGACGCCCCGACTTCTGCTCCAACAAGCTGTGATGGACATCAACTCCGGGTTACTTTGGAAACTGGCAACAACGCTGGACTGACCAGTTGGCAATTGTTGAATGGCGAATCCTTGGTAGCCGAGGGCTCTGGTTATGGGAACAACACTGTCGTTGAGATTGATCAGTGCGTTGGTGCGGGCGTTCACACTTTCAAGGTTTCGAACCCTCTGGTCGACGGAGTTCCAGGGGAATACAAAATTACCTATGACGATGACGTGCTCTATGATTCCAGAGGTGCCTACGGAAGCCTCAAGGAAGTCAGCTTTACGGCGGGTGATGGCTTCATCGATCCATCGAACAGCCCAACAGTTAGCCCAACCAAAGCGCCCGCGACCGAGTTGCCGTATGGATCTGTTTGTCAAGGTGTGTGCCCTTCGGGAAAGTTGGTCAACCCCAATACCGTTGTAGAGTATTCAGGAGGCGTCACCTATGAATGTAGAACACTGCATGAAAGATATCAGATGATATTTGCCACCCCAGATGCTTGCGACAGCCTAGCACGCGCCGCCCAAAAAGCTGGGTGCCAATGCTCTACTACGTCAGAGACCAACAAACCAATCGTTGTCGAAAAAGAAGATAAAGTTTCTGACGAAATGTCCGATTCCAGCATTTGGTTGACGGCTGTCTTGGTGCTTGCATGTCTCTTGTGCATTGTCGCCTTTGTCGGGTTTTGTGCCAAGAGAAGGAGGGAAAAGAGGATCCTCATCGCCGAAGGAAAGTTTGGTGACGACAAGACCTCAAGATCAAGTTTTACTCAAAGGTCAGGATCGGCAGGTTCTAGATCTGTGGCATCGTCTACAGGCATTTCACAGCCTGGTACTGAAGATCCTGTAGTCGAAGAAAACGATGACATCAGTGTTGCAAGCTCCGTTGCAAGCACTTCAAAGGCTATTCTTTCAACATCAATGGGAAGCGTTGGAAATTACTTACAATCCTGGAAATTGATTTTATCTGGAATGTCCGACGAAGAATCGGATCCTGAAGAAGATGAGATGCCCATGTCCGTGTAGACGCTGTGAATGAACGTGAACGATCACTCGCCATTCATGGAATAGAGTCTACAAACTAGCTACAGCAATAGAGGGCAATAAACACTATAGAGAAGTTGTATAGTATCTTCCTCGTCACTTTTAGTATGAGATAGTAATACCACCGTTATCGGTTTGGTGACACACACACAACACATAAATTCTTCCACCAATGCCCCTGGTATCAATTGAAACCGAACTACTGCTTCAGCATTGTTCAGTTTTTTCTGACACTTGCCCGCAGCGGCATTGTTCGGCTTTTGTCTATTTTTTTTATAGTGCAATATAGAGTCGCAACAGTAACTCTACGTTTAGGTTCCGAATGATAGAGTAACTAGTTAATTTCTCTTTTCTTTGTTTGCGAGGTGGGCATGTGCCTTTTTGGGGGTGAGGTCAAAAAAATGAAGCTGCGACTTTTTTGCCATGTCTGACGTCATCGTCTGGAATGGTGAGGTGGTCTGATCATGTGTCCGGGAAAGCCTTTGCGGCCTTTCACCACATCGCCCGTACCTATGACAGAATTTCTTCACCGACATCGGCCAGACCTATAGAAAGTCTGGTTCATGATCATGATGAGAGGACCAGAACAATCCCCTCAACAAGCAACTCAACAATCAAGCGAGAATTGGCAAGCATACCAGACATCAGCGAGCAGAAGCAACATAATACTTTCAATTATGCATATTTTTATTGATTTAATTCAGAAGGTGTTCAATTTGATCAAATACAAACGTGGTCTGGCCTTCAAAGAATCGAATTTGGCAGGTAACATCTGTGGTTAGATGTCATAGCGAAACTGTGCTGGATTTTGAAGGCAATAGCCAAAAGGAAAAGGTGTGAAGCAGGAAACGGATCCGGCAAAAACACTACCGTTTGCGTTCTCCTTTCTGGGCTTTCTTTCGTCGTTCTTCCTTCAGCTGAGTTTTCATGTTCTTTTGTTCTTTCGTTTTCTGCTGTTCTTCTTTCTTTGTCTGAGTCTTCTTACTCCGCAGTTCTTGAGCCTTTTCCAAGTTGGCACTTGCAGCTACTTGCTTGTTGGTGACGACGGCTGGTGCCTCCTCTTCCTCTGGCTCTTCGTATCCAAAACGTTGCATCAATGCTTTTTTCGTAGCGTCATCGACTTGTGATGATTTGGTTTCGGCAGCTGGCTTTTTCACGGTTGCATTTTCCATCGCAGCCTTGTTCTTTTCGGCTAGTTCTTGCTCCCGCTTTTGTGCCTCCTGAATCTTCATCTCCTCCTTTCCTTTCTGGAACTCTTCGTCCAGTTTCAACGAGTTCAATATGTCCTTCGTAAAAGTATCCCAAACATCATCGTTGGTTTCATTCTCGCTGGAGGCCTTGAGTAGCTCCATGACGTCCGGCAATTCCTCTGCGTCGCTTCCCACCACATACGGCCCGTACGTCTCAGAATCGAGACCAAACTCAGAGAGCCGTTCCTCCAGCAATTTGCATAGATTCGGCCGCTCTTCTTTCGTCGCGTCGTCCATCTTGGGTGTCTTGGAACAATAAGAAGGAAGCTATACACGGAGTATTATAGGATTCAATTCTGTCATGGTGTGAATGTGAGTTTTCGTCTGTAATTTATTTTCGGGACGAACCAAAAACACTAAAATCGTCCCATCATTTTCATATCCCCCTTTTTTATTCATGGAAGGTTTCCACAGCCACAGCTGCTGTTCATTTGTATAGTCAACAGACTTGCTCTTCCTTGGTATAGCCTCCATCACAATTGGAAGGAGGATACTATTGGACCAATGCTATGGCCATCGCCTTCTCCCGTTCTAATATTTCTGCTATCCCTGTATCTTGACAAATTGACGAGTTATTGGACAGGAAAGGTGGCAGCTGATGAACGTGTGATCATGTTCCCAACGGCGGCCTGTCGGCTGAATGAAACACATTGGGAGGCTCCTGTTCACGGGTGGTGGTTTGAGCCTGAGCAGGAAAGTAAGAAGCGAAAAGCATTCTTGAGGCTTCTGGCGAGATCGCTCAAGGTTTCAGATCCCGAACAGAAGTTAATTCTCAACAGGAGGGTACGTTTGGGATTTGGTGTTGACACACACATAGCTTTTTTTTGGCAAGACTATTTCTGAGGCATTAACCCTTGTTGTTGTTGTTGTTGAAATTTCGCAGATGAGACCTTTTGTTGTCGACAACCAGAGCCACAGACGACCAAAAATCGAACTAGCAGGATCGACCTTTCGCCTGCCAAAATCCGGAAAGAATGGGCATTTTGGCAAAAGCTTGATTCTACGGCACAGTGACATTCTCGTGCACAGCAAAGATATGAAAACAATATCCTGTCGAGTGATCGATGATCAGGACCGAAATTTTGAAGGAACAATCCACTTGGTCCCGCCCACAGGAGTATCCGTCATTTCGGACATTGACGACACAATCAAAATCACGAATTTTCTCAAGAAGAAAGAGTTTTTGAAGAACACATTTCTTTTGGAGTTCAAAGTTGTCCCAGGAATGGCTGAGCTATTTCAGCAATGGAATTTGAAATTTGAAAATTGTCGTTTTCATTTCGTTTCAGCTTCGCCCTATCAACTGTATGAGGAATTGGAGGTATTTTGTCGTAGAGAAGGCTTCCCTTCAGCCACATTTCACCTCAAGACAGTCCGGGTGAAGGATAAGACAATTCTGGAGCTGTTTGCGGACCCCATAAATTACAAACGAAGGCATATAGATTACATTTTGAAAAAATTCCCAGATCGAAAGTTCCTGTTGGTTGGCGATTCCGGAGAAAAGGATCCCGAAATCTACGCTGCAATCTACAACAAATACCCAAACCAAGTGGAAAGCGTTTGGATTCGCAATATCAACAACGCCACTGCTGATCGCATGAAGGATATACCGCCCGACAAATGGCAATTCTTTGGTAATGGAACAGAATTGCTGCAATGATTTATTCCAGACTACCGCTACCTGTCGATCCTTTGTCACAAACCAATATAAACGAGATCCATTTACGAGTTTATTGCCTCCAATGCGAGTAAATATCATAGACGAATATGGTCTCGGTGACAGAAATATGTGGGCATAGGTAGAATCGTCTTTTGAAAATACTGCAATCAGAGGGAATGTACGGATTGTGACGTAAAGAAATTACCCAACTACATACCAGAAACTCCGCGGATTTCCCAGTGCCCAGAGATGCATCTGTATGTAGGTCTTCTTCACAGACCATTTCTTGGTACAGTACATGAACTGACGCACGCGACAGAGTAACAAGATGGCTGACCTGTTCTTTTATTTTTCAATACAGAAAGCTGCAGCTAGAAGGTCCCTCAACGCATCCGTCTGGAATGGAATCTTGTTTTTCTCTCACTTGTTGAAAAAATGTTATGGTGCCACTCTAGCCGACCCCAACAACACCTATGCCCCCAATTTTGCGGAAGCCAAGCGTTATGTAACAATAAGACCATACTTAAATTATTCGCAGTACAATATCGTACAACCGTATAGTTTTGCCATCCCCTTGTACAAATTCCGTGCTTTCCTCTCAAAAAAGCATTGTTCGATCCGAACACGGAATTCCCAGTGTCCAGAGATGCATCTGTTTGTCGGTCTTCTTCACAGACCATTTCTTGGTACATGAACTGACGCACGCGACAGAGTAACAA
>JAAMXS010003758.1:0-20510 GCA_019693525.1 Cylindrotheca fusiformis | reverse complement strand
CCGCGTCCACAAGTCCTTATATGACAAATCAGCACCTAATTAAACAGTCTTTGAAACTTGAAAAGGAGAAATAACATAGATTTTCCGAAGAAAAAAATATATATAATATCTCTGGGCACGAGCACGTGGAAATTTGCGTTCCGTGTTCAGAAAACACTCCGTCTGGGCATATTCCGGGCGTTCCAGAAACCATAAACGAGAAGCGCGAATGACGACATAAGCCATCATCGTCGATTGATCGGAACTTCTCCAGGGGAGTAGTACTGTACGCCGTTCCGATTATCAGGTCAGCAGCAGTCGTCATCACAGGTGAGTCACCACCATCAGCCAGTTGATACGATCCATCAATCCACACAAGAAGAAAAAAGAAGAACATCACGATTCACTTTGTCATAAAACCAAGAAATCGACAACGTAGTTCCGACAAACAAACAAAAGTCATGAAGCTCTCAATCGCCACCACAGCCATTGCCCTCATCGCTCTTCAATCCAGTGAAGCCTTTGCCCCCAACGCTGGTGGCAGAAGTATCGCCCATCACACTGGTTCCGTACTGCCGACTAGCATTGCTGTGAATCAAAAGAACACAGTCCACTTTGGTGCGTCGAACGATGTCAACACTCAAGATGAAGTTGAAATGCTACGAAACAAGGCTCGTCAATTAAGAGAAGAAGCCAATGAATTGGCTAAAGAACAAGCTCGCAAGGTAGCTGAATCTGCCAAAAAAGTCTTCGAGAAATTTGATTTGAATAAGGATGGAAGCATTACCGTATCTGAACTAAAGCAAGGGCTACAAAAGTCAATGAAGACTGAAATTCCGGAAAGCCGCATCAAAAAGCTGGTAGACTTTTTTGATAAGAATGGGGATGGCAAACTGCAATTGAATGAATTTGTATCAGAAGACAAGTTGAGAAATCAACTGGATTTCCTGATCCGTGAGGAAAAGGCCCTTGAACTCGTCAACTCCAAGCAAGTTCGGCAAGCCCAGGAAGCAGAGAAGCTTAAGGAAACGCTCATGTCAATCATCAACGAAGATGAACCCACGACATCAGACAAGATTCTATCCACCGTACCATATCTGTTGCCATTACTCGAATCGCTTCAGTTTGCTGCTTTTTTCGCCGTCAAGAACCCAGACAATCCGTTGGCCCAAGCGGCTGCTGTTGCGTACGGAGTCTACAGAAGCATCCCGTTGGGAGGATTCATCAGTTTTGTGGCCTTGGCCTACCTATCGACCAACCCAACCCTAAATCGCTTGGTCCGGTTTAACATGCAACAAGCAATCTTTTTGGACATTGCCCTATTTGTCCCAGGATTCCTCTCCTTCCTGCTAGGTCTTGTCGCTGCTGCTAACAGCTCATTGGCCCCACCACCGGAGGCATTGGAATATGGAAGTGATGCCGTTGTTTTGGCTATGTTGGGAAGTGTGACCTATGCATCCGTAAGCTCGTTGTTGGGAAAGACGCCCGACAAGCTCCCCATTGTGTCACAAGCAGCGAAGGACAGAACGATTACGCGAGAGATGTTTGAGAATGTCGGACAATTCATGGGCGGCAAGTCCGATGACAAGGACGAAAAGTAAACAGGTTAGAGCTCGTTTCTACGCTGAATTAAAAGTCGCTACAACTAGAGTAGTACAAACTCCATATTCAAGAAATATGATCTGATTAAGCTAATGCATCCAATTCAATTAGGACTCTATTACAGATTCTCTTGCGACTCTTCCAAACACCTAGACTACTCGTGCTGCTATCAAAGGGTGTACAAGGAGAGTTTTTGTTTGAAACAATGCAAGTTGCTTGCGGTGATACTAGCCTCCTATGACGCCCTGTTCTTGTTTCTATTCGCTCGTTTGTTCTTGCAACGTTTTTTAAATGCAGTATATTGGGAGCCATTTTGCCCGTGAATCAATTGACTCACGAATTGCTGACAGTGAAAAACACCAAACTCATGACCTTGATCAGAAGCAGATACCGCGAATTGAGCCAAACTCGTTGGATTCTCAATCCGAAGGTTAACTTAGGAGGAGAAGGTCACGATCTCAGTTCGGTTCAAACCTGAATATAAGCAAAAAATAGACGATGACATCGCCTACAACTGATCAACAGCACCAGCAACAAATGGAAGAAGGCGACTCCTTGTTGCTGTCCAACGAGGGCGACCACTTGCTGGTGGTTCCCCCAAAATATAAATTTGGCCTAGTTCATTTGTTGACGCATATGGAGTGGGACGTCGTCAATCCTAGCTGCTTTTTGAAGGCTTCAGGAGAATGTTTGTTCTTGATATTATCGATTTCCTGGATCATTACGGCAATTCACAACCCCGAAACAATCCAACACAACCCTCTCAAGGATCGACTGGGATACAACAACTTTTGCGTTGGCTGGGATGTGACTCCTGCCAGATACGTGGCAGGATTTTTGTGGATCCCCTGTTCGTATTTGGGTCTTCGCTTTGTCTATTCGGACCTAGTTCGTTTTCAGCTGGGAATGGAGTCGTCGCCCAAATCAACCTTCCATGTTTGCTTCAAATACACAAGTCTTTTTGCATATGCTTTGGCATTGTGTGGAATCATCCTGATTCTGATGATTCCACCGACCGACGAAGATGTATGGACTCATTCATCCTTCTTTCTATTTTTCATTGTCACCCGCTTCTTTGTTGTGGCTAGTATTTACAGAGACTTCCCAGATGAGTTTCAATACCAGGATAGAGTTTTTCTTACAGTCTACGGATTCATTTCCTTGTTCATGCCTGTTTTGATCGTGTGGCAATATTGGTGGTACGACTTCCATGACATCGGCAACCGCGCCCCCATCCACCCATGGATATTGGGGACGATCGACTACTCATGGTTTCTATGCCTAGCTGTGACGGCCAAGTTCTTGCCTGAAGAAACGATGTTGGTGCGTAAGGTATCGCTTGGCGAGAACGTCGAGCAGTCTTCTTCAAGCGGACGCGGAACACCGTATGGAACTGAGAATAACTAGCTACCACAGGGTTTCCTCAGCATGCTGCAAGTTCAGTACTAGAGAGTAAAGTATGAATGACTGCAACTAGCACCTCCAACGAGACATCCAAGTAAACACAGAAAGGTACTAGTAATGATGCGTTCGTGCTTTAGCTTATTGTTTTCCACAGCTTATTGTTTTCCTTAGATGACCTAGTAGTAGTAGCTCTATGCAAAAAGATTATCTTCATCATCCAGCACTCAATAACGCCAACGTTAAACGAAGTCGCGAGAATGACGTCACAAATCTCATGCGTTGGGCCGTTTTGATGTCACAATATCAAATTTTCAGTCCTTTTATATGGCAAGCAGCGCACCCCCTTTGTTGAGGTTCGTCGTAACTGCTTACAAGATGACCATGATGGCCGACAAGCAATCCACTCTAACAGATGGAAGGTGTCTGCCTGTTCATATCATCGGTCAGGATATTGGACAATTTCTTTGTCGGCAAACATTCAACAACCTTCGATTGGCAAGTAAAGAGCTTCATCAAATTACAGAACAAATGGTCCGACCATGGCCACACAAGTCGCTCCACGTTGGTAAAACAAGAATTCAGTCCATCGCTTTCTCACCTGATGGAAGCAAGCTGAGTTGCCGAGACAGAAGTGGCATGATCCATGTTTGGGATAGAGACAGTGGAAAACAAAAGACATTGGATGGCTGCCAACGGTCTGCTTGTCTCGGAAACATTGTCTGCTCTCCCAACAATCAATATCTTGCCTTTGATGGAAACTCCAAGTCCATTCAATTATGCAGTATAAGAAATGGAAAATCCTTGAACCGATTACAAGGTCATCAAGGAGCAATCACATCTTTGTCCTTTCATGCCGATGGAAGGACTCTCGCCAGCGGGAGTACTGACTCTACCGTTCGATTGTGGGATCTGGGGACGGACAAATGTATTCGAGTATTGCGGCGGCATCGTGGATTTGTTTATGCAGTGGAATTTTCTCCTGATGGCCAGTACCTGGCCTCTGGAGGTTCAGACCGGATCATTCGCGTCTGGAATCCTTTTCCCCGCAACCACAACGATGACTGTTTTCAACTACGAGGACACGCACTCGTTGTCGTTAGTTTGTCTTTTTCTCCACGAAATCCCGCATTACTCGTCTCTGGATCACTGGATATGACCATGCGTCTCTGGCACATGTCCAGCCAAACCTGTTTGCAATCCTTGAAACACCCCAGCGAGATCATGACAGTCTGTTTTGCGCCCAGTGGAGTTCGGCTGGCGGTTGGTAGATCAAACTCCACAATTGCTTTGTGGAATCTAGAAGAAGAGAATGAAGAAGCTGTGCTTTCGGGCAGGCTGCTGTCGTTTGCGCCAGATGGAGTCACTATTGCAACAGCTGGGAAAGACGGCATCGTCCAGTTGCAAGGCATATAGTGCAGGTTTGAAGAAGGATGGGCAGCATGCTTACAATGTAAATTTCCGTTCTTTTGACTATCGCAAAGGCGTGGTTTCTTGCTATCGTCAAAGCAGATTCTGCTGGTCATTTTGTCTACATGATGCAATGGCAAGTGGTCTTGGCTCGTATACAAGTCTTGGACAGCACTCTGTATACATTAACAACATTAACTTCCCCACCACCCAGCACTATTAAAAACTACTGAAATAAAAATAAATTTGCTTCAACTTCAGTTCTTCACCTCATCATTTGCTTCAACTTCAGTTCTTCACCTCATCATTAGCGTGGGAAGTTGTTGAATATTCTTGAGCGCATCCTTGGTATCTGGGTGGTCTCCCCCCAGCGTCACGGCATAAATAGCAAGAGCGTCTCCGTATTCTATACAAGCCTGCTTCAATTCACCCTGCTTGGCAAGGCTCTTGCCAATTTTGGCATATATATCTCCCGTATCGGGATGGTGCTTTCCGTGCTGTACCTTCTCCACAATCAATGCCTTTTTGTAGGCGGCCAGAGCCATGTCATGGTTCCCTTCTTCCGAAAACGCATCGCCCGACTTTTTATGCTCAATACTCGCCATCAAAGTTGAAAGATACTCTTGCGAGTCGTTATCTGACATCCCCTTTGCCTTCAGCACATCATCGATGCAACTGATGACATCCTTGGTATGGTTGTGATCTTTTCCTAAGAGCGCGACCAGAATTCTCAGCGCACTTCGATATTGACCTACGGCTTCGTCAAAATTTCTGTTTTCCCTCAGGGCATGGCCAACAAAGCAATATGTCTTTCCAGTGTCTCGATGGTCTTTGCCTAAAATCTTCTCCCGGAGGGACAGGCACTTCTTAAATTCGGTTAATGCGGCAGAATTGTCATGAACCTTATAAAGCAGATCAAAACCACGTGAAAACTGAACCTCTGCAATCATCAGCGCTGTTTGATCTGTTGCAACCTGCTTTCCACATCGAGCCCAAAGCTCTTTGAACAAGCCTTCGGCGATGAAACTAATTTGCTCCTTGCTAACTTCCTTCAGGACATTTTCATTCCAGTGCTCTTCAGGACTGCCACGTTCTGGTGCTTTTCTGTTGCTTGCCATGATAGTTACAGTCGATCTACAGAGCTGGCTTTGCTTGTTGCATGAGCGGTAGAGAGGAGGAAAGCAAAATCAGAATCGTCCCCGTGCAGCTTCCGTGATATTGCTTTACCGGTCACCTAGCTTTCATCATCACTGCAGCTATTCGATCGCTTCGGTCGACAAAACTGCATATTTTTCAAAGGCCACTTTTGGCAAGCCGGACACACCATATTTAACGCGCATTTGTCGAAGTCCGAGAATCATTTATGCCTGTGTCTTTGCAGCGGCGAAGGCCAGACAGTGCAGTCAACAAGCCTTTTCTAATAAGGGTAGGATAGTTCAACCAGCAGTCTGTTGCACAATCTTCTTTGTCTGCTCAAAGTATGATACCATGAAGATTCAAAACAAGATGTTGCGTCAATTGCACCAGCAAAGTTGTCACTTGTAAAGTAGCTTGCATGGGTCCAGCTGAGCCATCAGATGCCTAGTAAGGACTGGTAAGCAACTTGTGCCTTAGAAGATGATGCATTATAACATCATGATCATTCTTTCAAACGAATTCTGCATAGTTCTCTACTGCAATCTTTACAAAGGGTATCAAGCTACCTCAACGAAATCCCTCCATGTCTTGCTTTTTGGTGCTCGAGGCAAACTGGGAATGGTGCGCGTTGTCCGCGCTTTGTCAGTGATCGTGTGAAATGCAAAGATCCATTTTTTCGCTTGGTTTATACCACTGTTCCATATCGGAGTGCCACACTTATCCGGCATCGGATGTTATCGATTATTGTAGTGACGAATCAGCCTATGTATGTGAATACGATTCAAGCCAGCCGACAGGTATTGGCATCACTATGTTTCGCCAGCATAGCAGCGGATGGATAGACAAATTGATGAGAGAATGAATCCCGTAACACTGTTCCGGTTCTCCTGACTTTTCAGTGGCAACAGCAATGGATGATTTAGAAGCCGCTCATAACACTCTGTTAGAGTATTCGCTTCGGAATGATGGGGACCTAAGATCGTCGAAAATACCGTTTACGTGGAAGCTTCATTCGATGTTGGAGGACGCCGAGAGCTCCGGAAACGAGCATATCGTTTCATGGGTAGATTCAGGAAGGGCATTCAAAGTTCACGATCTAGACGAATTTGTTGGAAAAGTAATCCCTTTCTACTTCCGACAGAGCAAGTGGAAGTCGTTTCAGCGCCAATTGTACTTTTATGGATACACGAGGACGAAAGCTGGGGCATATCAGCATCCGAAATTCGTTAAAGGACGCAAGGCACTGTCCCTGTCGATGAAACCAACTAAGATACGACAAACTCAAGCCGAAAAAGACCGTGACTGTCGAGATAGACCAATGAATGATAGTGATAGAAACAGGTGGCCCGAAGAGGCATCAGATTTGCGGACAAAGTTTGATACGAGTTTTGGGAATGGGCTGAATGACCGGTCAACATCCGGGCCATTTGAGCTGAGTGATGGCGAAAGGGTTTCCGTTTTTGGCGATAGGTGTTTCCATTACGTTTTTGACAACAGCCGCTATGTTTGAAGCTAGCTTCTTGTTGAGTATTAGTCTGCAAGAGAGGTGCCATACAAAGGAGAATAAATGCTGACAAACGACTATAATGGTATCAACAATGCTACACCTTTTGATCCCATCTAAACGATAAATTTAGGATCAATGTCATTCTTCTAGCAACGGTTCCTGGATAGCATGTAGAATAAAAAGAAGAACCATTCGATCTTGACTACACGGACCGCTTTGCTGCGTGACGTAGTAGTACTAGTAATAGCCATTCATAAATTCCTTCCACTCTCCGTCATCACACAGATTATCTGCACCAAAACGTTCATCGACTCGGGTTTTAGAAGAATGGCTTCCTGTAAGCCTGAGACTTTGGCCTATCGCACATGTCTCAAGGAATCACGAAGTTCCGGTAAGAAGTGCACGCATTTGGCCCAATCATTAGAAGCGTGTCGTGAAAAATGGAGAAAGGAGAATGATGTGAAGCATGAGTTTGACGGTACAAGGATTCTGCCAAATGAAAAATGCCGGCCGATTAATAAAGAAGTGCAGCACTGTCTCAAATGGAAAAAAGGAGATGAGTCCCAATGCCAAGAACCAATTCAGGCGCTCAAGAAATGTATGGCTGAAGAGAAAGGAATACCTGCAGCGCCAACGGCGGGGGACAAAATATGGAGCGACTTCAAAGGCAAGAAGTGATTCGTTCATGGTTGGCTTGATTTTTCTGACTTCTCGGTAAAAGGCGTCAATCTTGTCCCCCTTTCGTTGAACGAAAGCTTGGGATCGCCCTATTAGTTGTAGGACGCACATGGAATTCAAAATAGAGTTAACGAAGATAGAACTAGGTAGAAATTCCTATCAAAACTCGGATTCCTTCCATTGAAATGTTACGGCAAGCTACCACGCCATGACCAATTCCCTGCTTGCGTAAGTGACAGTTTCGACAAGGAAGACAGCATCTGGTACCTTGTCTACATTACATTCCCATCGACCAAAGTGTTTCCACTTTGTTCAAACATCCCACTAGATTCGACAAGCCGCATCAAATGATCGATTTCGCCCTGAGAGGTTTCGAGAACAGTAAGAAGGATATCTACCTTCTCCTTCTGGTCAACAGTTGCTTTGTTGCTTTCCACAGCAGCGGTTGCCTCCTCAAAGTCACCACTTTCAATCGCAGCCACTACAGATTTGACTAATGCATCCTTCGCTTCTTCCTCTTCGTGGTGGAACTGTCCTTGCTTCAATCCATGCAACTTGCGCTCAGCATCTAGTAATTGCTCGTTCGACTTCTTCAGGGATGCCTCTAGCATTGAGATTTCTTGCGTTTGCCGCTTGACGGACTCTCGCAGTTCGTGAATTGTTTCGGATGAAGATTCAGTCACGCCATGCATTGTAGCTAATGATTCCTCCAGTGCCTGTTTTCTTTCTTTAAGTTCTTCCTTAAGACTGGCAGCTTCTTCAACAGCAACTTTCGTTTTAGACGCTTGAGTAGCAAGTTCTCGTTGGTGAATTTCAGCCATTGCCTTCAATTCAATCTTTGATTCTATGAGCTCATTTTGAAGACTTTGCAGTTCCAAGTCTTTGGACTTGACTAGATTGCGTGCTTGGATGGCACTTTCTACCTCTTTTCCAAGTGCGCACACCTGTTCTACTTCTTTCAGCGCCATGTCGGTAATCTTTCGCTGTTCATTCAAGTCATGCTGGTGGCTCTCGATAGTCACGGCGAGTTCGGCTTTGGAGGAAAGTACGGCCAACTTCAACTCTTGGATGGTCTTATCTTTTTCCTCCACTAGCTCTAATCGAGAGGCTCGGGCTAATGTCAGTTCAGTTTGCAATGACTCGACCTGATCCCGAAGATGGTTTGCTTCCTCAGCAATCGATGCATGTGTAGCTGCCTCCATCGCAAGTTCTCGTCTCAACAATTTAACTTCATTCTCGTGTTCCAATTGGACCGCATTGAGACGTTGTTCCAGCGATTCAATTTTGTCGTCGGCTTCTTGTGTGGCCGCAGCCCTTTGCTGTGCCTCGCTCAGAGGCTCGTTTGCCAAAGGCCCCATCCTTCTTTCGTCCTCGGAATTCATCGTTCTGGTGCGCAGCTCTAATTCTTTTCTTTGATGGTCACATTGTTGAGCAAGTGCTGCTCGTTTCTCTGCCTCCATCGAAAGCTGTTCCCGGAGAGATTCTACTTCACTGTTAGGTTCCAAATTTTTGATGCGCTCTTCCATCGCTTCCTTTTGATGGTCGGCTTCTTGGGCAAGAAGCATCTGCTTCTCTGATTCCGTTGCTAGTTCTTCTTTCAAAGCTCTTACTTCACTTTCATGGTCCAACTGCATTCTCTTGATCCGCTGGTTCAGCATCCTCTTTTGGAGCTCAGCCTCTTGAGCAAAAGCAGCCTGTTTCTCTGCCTCCCTTGCAAGCTCTTCTCTCAGAGAAGTCATTTCACTTTCGTATTCCAATCTAATTGCAGTCGTTTGCTGTTCCATCGTTTCCGATTGACGGTCAGCTTCCCAAGCAAGTCCAGCCTGTTTCGCCACCTCTTTAGTGAGCTCTTCTTTCAAAGATGCTACTTCACTTTCGTGGTCTAAGTTGATTGCGTTGATTCGCAGCTCTAGCGCATTCCTTTGTTCATCTGAGTCTGCAGCCAGTGATGCAAGTTTCTCTGTCTCCTTCACAAGTTCTTTCTTCAACGCCTCTAATTCATTTTCGTGCTCCAACTTGAACCTCTTGATACGCTGTTCCATTGCTTCCCTTTGATGGTCGGATTCTTTCACTTTTGCAGCCAGTTTTTCTTTCTCCTTTGAATACTCTACTTTCAACGATGCTACCACACTCTCATGATCCGCCTGAATCGCACTGATCCGTTGCTCCAATGCTTCCCGTTGTTGCTCGGCTTCTTTAGCAAGTGCAGTCTGCTTCTCCAGTGCATTTTCCAGTTGTTGCTTTACAGACTGTACCTCATTTTCGTGTTCCGCCGTAATTGTGTCGATGCACTGTTGCAGTTCTTCCCGTTTTCGTTGCTCTTGCTCCAATTCTTGTCGAATCTGGTATCTTGCTTCCTCATACTCCTGCTGGGCCTGCTGCATAGTTCGAATCCTACTTTGGGCATCACTTAATGCTTGTTCTTGAAATCGTTCTACCGACTTTGATGATCCTTTGTCTTCTTGTATTGATCTGGAACGGCTGGTAGCTTCATTGAGATCCTTGCTTTTCGATGTCTTCAATTCCTTCAATGCTAGTTCTAGTCTCTTGATATCCTCTTCCTTTTGTTTCAGTTTGATGGCTGTTTGCTGTTCGCGAGTCGCTTGCGATCGGTCCTTTTCCCTTTGTTGTTTCTCCTCTTTATTCAGCAGTACCTTTAACGATGCCAATTCCATTTGCAGAACTTGAACTTTCAGTCCCAGCCGATCCCGATGTTCTTCCAAGATTTGCCGATCCTGTTGCCATTTTTGAATCATTTCGCTCTGCTCGTGCGCTCTTTGCAGAACATCATGTTTCGCTGCCGCGGAGACTGGGAGATTGCCAATTTGAGATTCCAATTTCTGGATCCGTTGCTTTGTCTTGTTCATCGTCATGGAAGAAGGATGGATGCCGTCCTGCTCTTCGTTGGCCAAATTCTTCTTGGGTTGGGTGGCTTGCTCTTGTTCCATCTGCTGTTCCAATTCACGAGCTCGTTGGTTCGCCCGTTCCAGTTCTTCTTGCAAATTTTGAATCGTCTGTGTGGCGCTAGTCTCTTGTTGGATTGGAAGTTGCTGAGCTTCTAGCCTTCTGCTGCTGCTACTGCTAGCCGCAGAATCGGTATAGATATCAAGGCATAAGGATATGAGTGCTTCATTGGAAATTTCCATATCCTGCAAAGATGCTTCGTATTCCGCCTCAGTCGTTTCTAACTTTTCTTGCCACTCTCTCTGCGCAGACTCAAGCTTTGCCTTTTCGTTTCGGAGGGATTGTTCCAGTTGCTCGTTTTGCGATTGCAACTCTTGAAGCATTGGTAGGTTATCGCTACTATCCAAATGCATTTGTTGCAGATTTCGCAATTTTTGTTTCAAGGATGAAATTTGTTCGACATGACTGGCTCGTTCTTCTTGTTGCTCCGTGAACAATGATCGTAACACTTCCAATTCATCCTGTGGAGTACTATTTCTCTGTTGCTGCTTTATTAATGCATCCAATTCATGTCGGTCCGCTTTCCATTTTATTCGTTCTTTTTTGTGCTTCTTTAATAAATCCTCGTACCGTTGTTGCAATTCGGCAAGCTGATGTTCCAACAGGCTAGCATTCCTCGCCTCCACATCGTCATCATCAGACGAGGATGATGACGGTATGGTCGATTGTTTTTCACCCATCCAAAGAACTGAAATCTCTCATTGGTATGAAAAAGTGATTTAACAACCAGAATGACACCAAAAGCCAATGGGGCAAACCTCTAGTATATAGCTTGTTGTTCTTGTCGTTTGCGTAGGGAAATTGCAGCGAGATGGTGGGGGGATGAGACGAATAATAGGTGAAAGACGATGATGATGTGGAAAACACTCGCCTGCGTGCTTTGATACGAAACCTGAACGGACATTCCGTCGTGTCCGTTTAGTCCGACATAGTGGACGCTTCAAAGTTTCTGATTGCGGTCAAACGAATCCAATTGCATTCGAGCCAGTCGACAGTGATCCCCTGAAATGACCCATGAATCAAAAACCCAATCCAAAAAACCCTTGCATTGCATCTCTTTCCATTCCAAAAACAAAGCACAACAACATTATAGGTGCCTGGGGAAAACCAATTGAAAAAAAATTGATTGTAAATCATGGAATTTTATACAAACAAAGCCTTGGACAAGAACAAGAAGAAACAGTACAAGCGATCGGAATTGCAAAATTACAATGTAAATCGCACTGCCGTCACTGAGCCCTCGGGGTTGGTCTTGGAGATGCGTATCGACGAAACTGGCAAGAAACGGTATTACATTAAAGAAATCGTCGAAGGAAGTCTGTGGCATCGAATGAACAAACAATACAAAATACCTCTTCGGGTAGGAGATCGGATCATTGAGATTAATGGAGTTGAAATGGAAGACTTTCCAGGCCTTTATCAAATTAACGACTTGTTAAAGAAGGAAGCAGAAATCACTGTCAGTTTGCTCAAGGAAGAAAAGGAAAAGAAATGGTTGCACGAAGCACCCCGCCAATATCCAGGGAAGATGGCACCCAAAGAGGAAGTCTTTCGACCCGAGGATACAGTGTATCCACCACCCAAACCACCATCGGCGCCTGCACCAGCTCCGAAACCTGCAGGCAAAAGTCCAACCCCATCGCCAAAGCCAGCGGCTACCACACCCGCGGCCACAGAATCTGAAAAAAAGTGCTGTAGTTGCTGCACGATTCAGTGATCCTTATACGTTTCTTGATAGCCCTTGTGAATACTTGTTTTCGATATCTAAATGTCAGTGAAAGAATGGTTATTCTTGTTGGAATTTCCAAGTCTTACAAAAGAAGAAAGTTGGTGGAAGTGGATCAAAACACAGGCTACGTCGCACATAAAGTGGTGGCACTAAATAATAACAAGCTAGGTGTCACCTGCTGTAGCAATTCTACACCCAGATATGAAATAGACAAAAATTACGGTCCTTCAAAGTTTCTCAATCCACAATCATCACAAGTCACTGTGTTGTATGGACGTAGACAATGATGATGAAACAGACGATACACTTACGCCGGGTGATTTCGACATTCCGGTAGGAGAAAGAACAGAATCCTTTGCCATATTGCGTCCTTGATGCTGTCGGTGCACCTCTGCACGCAGCATTAACAGCTCTTGTCCAAAGCCAGAATCCACCGAGGAGTCATCACTGGAAGTGTTGCTGGGCATTCCCGGCGAATCCTCAACCAGGTCATTGCTAATGTATTCATTGTTGCAATTTTCACAGATAAAGGCAGCTGTAGGAATCGAAACATTATGGGCGCTCTCTCGTAACGCTTCTGTGAGTTCGCCCAATTCTTGCCGTAACGAGCGAAACTCTTTTACCCACTTTTCCTTCGGTTCCTTTTCTTTGTCAACAATATCCAATTCACCCCCCACGGAAAACTCTAGCTCTTCATCCCCAGAAGGGTCATCTTGGAAAATGTAGCCATCATGTGAATTACTTGCGTTGAGGGGAACCAGATAGCTCTCGTTTTGAGAATGATCGGATACCGCGTTTTTCAATCGACTGATTTCGGATCTTAGAAGCGAAACCTCAGTTATCCAATCAGTGTTGGCAGATGGATCATTGTCATTGTTGGGAGCGAATGCAGGCGATTCAACTTCCTGATCATTGATCTTGCTTTCAATCTCTGCCAGCCGCGCCAGTGCTTCTTGTTTCTCATTCTGCTCCATTTCCAATTCCTCAGTCAAAAAGGCTCGCTGCTCCTTGAGTGCCGAAATGATCATTTCTGCATTCTCGGTTGGATGCTCATTTGAAAACAAGTGCTCTTCCAACTCGTGTCGTTTTTCTTGCTCTTCTCTTAACTCTTTGGTCAGTGATGACACTTGCTCCTTAAGTGTTGCGACACTTTCATCCTTTCCTCTTTCATTCTCTTCTTGCAATTGAGCAATCTCTTCCTTGTTCAGCTCTTCTTGACTCAGCAAATGCGCCCCTTCCAATTGCTCCTGTAAATCACCAATAATCGAGCGCAACTGTCTAATCGATTCCCGATCCTCATCCACGTCTTCCGTAGTACTGTTCTCTTTCCCCTTGTCTTCTTTTTCATCTATCAAAGTGGTACCTCTCGGCCGTTCGTCTGAATCCGCCAGAGCGCTTTGCAGACACAAAATTTCCTTCTCTTGCTCCTGCAATAAATCAACAATGAGCTGTTTGTGCTGTTCCCCTTGCAGAAACTTTTCTTCAATAGCAAGGAGGATTTCTTCGTCTTCCTTGGCTGCTTCAATTTGTTGCCTTTGCTCCTCTTGAATTTCGTAGTAATATCGTTCCATTTCTTCCTTGTAAAAAGAGATAGCTTCGTCCCTGTCCTTCTTTGTGGCGGCGACCGTAGCTTCCAGGTTTTTCACCAACGATTGTAACAGTTCAATTTGTTGTTCCTGTTCTTCCATGCTGGGCAACTCTTGCACGACAGGTTGTGAAGAAGGATGTTGGGAGGATGAGCTATTCAGTTGTTCCAGCAAGGCTTCTTCCTTCATTCTCGATTCGCTCAATTCCCTAGACAGAACGTCGTTTCGTTCTTTCAATAACTTGACCTCCTCCGCCATTTCCTTAACTTTGGTATTGAGGGCTTTCAAGTGTTCAGCACTTTGCGTCAGTGCTTCCTGCAAGATTTCACGCTCATCATAGGATTCTTCAATCAACTTCTCAATCTGCTCGCTTTCTTCTTGTAGCTCTGCAATTTTGGCGTCCTTATCTTGGAGCACGGAAGCGTGTTGCGCGGATGCTTCTTCTAAGGACTTGGATATTTCTTGACACTCCTGGGTTAATCGAGAGCACTCGTCCTGTGACTTTTGCTTTTCAGCCTTCAAAATCTCCATTTTCTCGTGAAGAGATTCTAGTTCTTGGCTTAATTCAGACGGAGATATTTCCTCTCTCTGCAGTTCAGCAGAATGCGTAAATTGTAGTCTTAGGGCATTCTCGCGTTCTTCCCGTTCTCTTCGCACTTGCTCTAACCGAGGGGTCGTTACCTTGGAGGAATTATATGAAGCTTTCACCGGACTCTCCCTTGACAATGCACCTTCCCCCTGCTGCTTGCCCCATTGCGACGTCCTTTCTGCTTCCAATTGTTTCTCCAACGTGAAAATCTTATTCCTATCCTGCTGGGCTTGATCGGACAAACCCTTGGCCCAATCTTGCATCGCACCCATGCGTTTCTGTAGCAGCTGCAAGTGCTGTAATACTTGCTGCTGCGTCGGCTGCGTCAAGACCGCGTCCTCCTTTTCTTCCCCTGCCATGATACTGATATTGCTGCAGTCGAGGTCAATCGAACAGATTCAATCTCTCGCCTGCCGCGTCTGGCAAAAGTGGAATGACCGTCGATGTCACACCAATGCCGAGAGTGACGGGATGCCTTTGAACAGCCTTGAAAACACCCTTATTATCGTTTCTATACCAGTGGGTGCCAGAGTGTGTCTATTTAAGAATCACCTGCATCTGGGTCCACGACAACCCCTCTATACAGTGTATTGGTCTTGGTCGTGCTTCGAGTTGTTTGTTCTCTGCAGGAGGTGTGCGTGACGGAGCTTTTTTATATATTTCAAGAAGTTTTCGAAAATACTAGTAGTAGTAGTAATAGCTAGCGTATACAGGACGTGAAAAGTGGTGTTGGTGTTAGGACTAGTCTAGCCTCATCCACAAGGCTCATTACCTGTTGAAGATAGTATGCCTTGCCCATAAACAGAAGAATAGTAGTAGTTCTCACAATGTTGATACAAGTAGGGGACTTTCACTGCACCCGAACACTTCAATTCCAGAGCCTACCTTGGAACAAGCTGATTGGATCACAGGATTGGATGGAAGGAAAGGAGACGGAGAGCTGGCATTCAAGCTGGGTGCTTTGGCGGTGTCTCATTTTCCTCATGACGTTGATGGCAAGCGGGTCTTTCCTCCTCCTTTGCTGTGCTGTCGTTGCCATTGTCAAGAGATCACACCCATCCTCCCTGGCTTTCGTCTGTTTTCTATCCTCTTTTTGCAGCACCAAAGCCCATCCCCTATTCCTATGTTTGCGCTAGATAGATGGTCATGGCCACGTTGCATAGTATTAATTCTACTAATTGAAATGGCCTGTGTCTCTCTGTAAGTTTGAACACTGGTCCGAGGCTTCTGTAAGCTCCTTCGGGTAGTACCCATTTCTCTTCTCATCCCCTCCTCCCCTAATGGGTCAGGTCTTCTTGTTGTCATCCAGTTGTCAGGTCTTGGTGTGTCAAGTTCTAGTATCTCACCTTACAGTAGCTACAAGCATCAACTTTGCTGATCATTTGCCACGGTCATCCTCTAGGCCTTGGCTGTTTTTTGGTTTTCTGACATTGCTGTTTGTTGTGTCAACCACTTCAACCTCCAGAGTCTGCTCTACAACCACCTCAACTTTCTGAGTTCCATTGTTTGGTGGATTGTGCAGGAGTGTCCCATCATTTCTCTGATTTTCTCGCTGTGGATCCATTTTCTTTGGCATCGAGCATTGTCATATTTGCCATGACTCTTTGGCATCCGTTGTGGAAGGATTCTAATCTCTTTCTGTCCAATTTTTCTGGAGCGCTGCTTTTGCACCCATATACTAGGATGTTGAGTACTGTCGCATTGCATCTAAGTGTTATTGTACATTGCAACGAATGCTCCAGTGGGTTTGGATTCTTTTTTGCACATCGACAAGGGTATTGTCTAAGGTAGTAGTTCCAAGGCTCGTGTTCGGTTGAGCTGACTTCCAGAATCCTGTGTTTATATCACTAGAACTGAAGAGCCTCGGGGTGGGACTGGTCATTATTGTCCAAGGTAGTAGTTCCAAGGCTCGTGTTCGGTTGAGCTGACTTCCAGAATCCTGTGTTTATATTGCTGGAACTGAAGAGCCTCGGGGTGGGACTGGTCATAATGATCGCTCTTTGGACTGGCTTTCTCCGATCTAGTATCATTTAACGTCAGAATGTGAACATCGACAAGGGCATTGTCTAAGGTAGTAGTTCCAAGGCTCGTGTTCGATTGAGGTGACTTCCAGAATCCTGTGTTTATATCACTAGAACTGGAGAGCCCCAGTCATAATGATCGCTCTTTGGACTGGCTTTCTCCGATCTAGTATCATTTAACGTCAGAATGTGACTGTAGAGGCACAATATGCAGTCAGCAAGATCAGAGAGTTCGTTGCTCCCTTTGCGTTTAAAGAAAGCTGATGGCTTTTGGTACATTTTCCATCAATGGAAAAGCAGTGTTGCTGAACTTGTTATGTAGAATTGCCGAATCGCAAAGTAGGTATCCCAAGATTGCGAAAAAGTTCAGCAAGTGAAATCTGTCTGGGCCGGTACACCGATACACAACAACCGGGCTTGCGAAGCGAATCCAAGAGAAACACTCACTCGTTTGGGCCAGAAGACCATAGTCTTTGCAAACAAAGGAAAGCAACAAAAAAAAGACATCCATTTCTCTCATTGAACCCACAAAAGAAAAAAGCAAACTTGGAAAATGTCCAAATCCTCAAGCCACCCAAGTGACTGGAGCATTAATGAGAGCTACGCTGGCAACTCCCACTTGGATTCCTCCAGTGGAGCCGATTCTCCCGAGCCAGTGGAGTATGTAGCACCAGATGTTGCAAAACGAGAACAACAGGCTGTGAACCGTTCAAAGTTGCTTGTCTTCTTTGCACTTCTCCTGGCGGTCGGTGGTGCTGCTACAGCCACATTTCTTCTAATGGAAGAGGAAGAACGAGGTGACTTTGAGGTTTCAGTAAGTAGCCAAAGACAAAATTATTCGAACCAGTATCATCTGATGCTATCTAATCACCAATTGCCTCACTTCACAATCCAGTTTTCAGGTCTTGGATCAGAGGTTGCGACTGTTGTGAGGCAGAAAGTTGATCAAATATTCACTGCGGCGGATGCCTACTCGCTGTTCATTGCGTCAGAAGCCAAATCCGAATCAAACTCGAGTTGGCCGTTTGTTTATGTCTCCGACTATTCCTTGAAATCGGAAAGGATTGCAGCCCTCTTTGGTTTTGAAAGACCTACGTTGATCATTGCTCCTCTTGTCAAAGAAGAAGAAAAGGATAAATGGGCTTCCTATGTCTTAGAGACTGCCCCGGTGTGGTATCAAGAATCAATTGACAGCGAAGGCCACAACGTTACCGTTGAGGAATATATGACCTATACCACTCCTTATGTGCACCAGTATGTTACGGTGGGGAACAAACCTGCATCCATTCCAACGACAAGGCCTGGTCCGGCATTGCCAACGTGGCAGAGATATCCACTCATACGCGGAGAAGGCAGAAATCTGAGCATGTGCCATGACTTCCTGAACATGCCGGCAGTTGCTGACGTATTCAAGATTTCAAGTTCGACTCACCGTCCTTCCATTGGCTTCATTCGCTTACCTGATCCAGGAAAGATTGATCAAATGGTTGTGGAGAGTCAAATCCTTCAACCCATCTTGGACAACGGAAACCTTGTTGGCATTCTTTGGTTCAGGCTGCCATGGCTCGAATTCTTCCAGAATCTCAACGTTGATGGTATCTTTGGTACCATTGTTGTCATCCGCAGTAGCTGTGAGATTGATGATGCAGTACGAGTCCTTTCCTACACGATTGATGGATCAAGCGCTGAATTCTTGGGGGAGTTCGATGCTCATGATCCAAAGTATGACGACCAAGTTGTCTCAAGAGTTGTTTTGGATCTAAAGCTCGACTCGGAACAAATACCAGAAGGTCTATGCGTGCCCATATTGACTCTAGACCTGTACCCCACAGATGAACTGGAAGCGGCGTTTGAAACCTCCAAACCAACCTTGTACACGACCGTCGTGGTCGCAATTTTCGCCTTCACCAGCCTTGTGTTCCTTCTCTATGACTACTTTGTTGGCAGACGGCAAAGAAAGTTCATGGACAGAATCGTGAGGCAGGATCAGATTGTATCGAATGTCTTTCCTACGGCGATCCGGGATCGATTGTATGGGAGTGGGCAGAAAGGATCCCAGGACGACGCTCTTTTTGATCCTTTGGGTGGTGGAGGTGGCACACAAGGTTCTCCGTTGGCAGACCTATTCCCAGAGACTACGATCGTCTTTGCAGACATTGCCGGCTTCACGGCTTGGTCGTCAGCACGCGAACCGGCACAGGTGTTCATCTTGCTGGAGACCATTTATGGAGCGTTCGATAAGCATGCGTACCGCCGCAGTGTTTTCAAGGTGGAGACAGTTGGCGACTGCTATGTGGCGGTGGCTGGCTTGCCTGAACCAGATAAGGACCATGCTGCGACTGTTTGCAGATTTGCTCGGGACTGCATCAAAACAATGAAGGAGATCACTCTTAAATTGGAAATGACGCTGGGCCCCGACACGTCGGATTTGGACTTGAGGGTGGGTATTCACAGGTAGGATTTCGCTATTGTTCATGGTCTTCGTTATAAGCTTGCGCTTACCTTCCTTAATCCCAAAGTGGTCAAGTGACGGCAGGTGTACTCCGAGGGGAAAGAAGTCGGTTCCAGCTGTTCGGGGATACCATGAACACAGCTGCACGAATGGAAAGCTCTTCTGAGCGCAACCGGATTCAAATCTCTCACGTTACTGCCGAGTTGCTAGTGGCATCCGGGCTTTCGGCTTGGATTATCCCTCGGAAACGCAGTGTGTTCGTCAAGGGAAAAGGGGAGATGCAGACTTTTTGGTTGAGTACCAAGGTTGCCAAGGGATCGAAGTCGTCGAAATCGAGAAATGAAATGTCTACTTTATCGGAAACATTGTCCAACAGCAGTGACAGCTCAAGCCGGAGCGGAGCGTTCGATGACAATGATCTTGACGACATTGAAGCCATGACAAAGAGAGAACGTCTTGTTGAATACAATGTTGAAGTACTGAGTTCTCTTCTCCAGCAGATTATTGCCTCGAGAGGTGGAGTAGTAGGCACAAACGACATTTCCCTTGCAGAAATAGAAGCTACCATTGGAACAGGTGATACGGTGCTGGAGGAGTTTGTTCCTATCATTCCATTGAAGAGATTCGATGCCGGTGACCTCAGCAAGCGCCACGAAGCAAGTTCAATCGACATCGGCGAAGAAGCCAAGACTCAGCTAAGGAACTTTCTTTCGAATGTGGCGTCCATGTATCAAGACAATCCGTTCCACAACTTCGAGCACGCGAGTCATGTGACCGCATCAGTGAAGAAGCTGCTCACTCGAATAGTCAATGTCGCTGATGGAAACGGTCTGCAATTGTCGACTGATGAGATCGATCTCGACAACATGGCTGGACATTCCTATGGTATCACATCCGATCCCCTTACGCAGTTTTCTGTTCTTTTCTCTGCCATCATTCACGATATGGACCACCCCGGTGTCCCCAACGCTCAGCTGGTAAAGGAAAACACCCGGGCTGCGCAGATCTTCAAGAAATCGGTAGCAGAGCAGAACAGTGTTGAGCTCGCTTGGGCCATGTTGATGAGTAAGGAATATGATGCACTCAGGGCATGCATCTACCACACAGAAGAAGATCTCCGTCGCTTCCGACAGCTGATAGTGAATACTGTCATGGCCACCGATATAGTTGACAAGGAGTTGCAAGCTCTCCGCAAGGCGCGATGGGAAACCGCCTTTGCTGATGCGCGGGTCCAGGGTGAAACAAGTGATGACTGCAAGGCAACAATCGTCATTGAACACTTAATTCAAGCGTCCGACGTCTCGCACACCATGCAGCATTGGCATATCTACAAGTGTTGGAACCAGAACTTCTTCATGGAATGCTATGGTGCATACAAAGCCGGTCGAGCCGACTCTGACCCAAGTACGACTTGGTACAAAGGAGAGATAGGATTCTTTGACTATTATGTGATTC
>JAAMXS010003750.1:0-24141 GCA_019693525.1 Cylindrotheca fusiformis | reverse complement strand
ACTTCGGCACATCCAAAACAACTCTCCCAAGAAATAGGTCCTTGAAATTTTGGTGATGCGCAAAACAGCCAACATATACATTTGCGTAGCCTTCATAAAGAGGAAATATACAAGCTCGTCGCATTTTTGAAAGCCACATTGGATTAGCGACTGGAGGCATGACATCTGTCTTAAAAGCACAGCCACCACAAACGGACATGCAGAATGCGGAAGTTTCCTAGTAGAGGAAGGTGTTTGAGGCTCTCTGATTGAATTCAGTAGTGCGAAACCATCCCCGAGAACATACCTTGAGCAATTCTTCAGACCTTGGGATACCGAAACATTGGAGAACCTCTAGGTAGAAGCTTCCCAGTAATGCGGGATCGACCGAAGACCCCCTAAGGTCATGAAAATAGCTCGACTGTTTATTGACTTCCTTTCGAAGTTCTTCTCTATTGAACTTTACTTTAGGGTAGGCATAACCAGGCACAACTCGAAATCTTTCATGTTCGGTATTCTTCCCTGACTAGTCGAATAGCGAAAAAATCACCTGAGATACCAATGAAACAGATATAATATGTTGCACTTCCATCATAGGCTTACCTTTTGTGCAAGTTTTTCTATGTCCGATACGGCTGCTTTAGTCGTCAGTTCCGGCTCCCGCTGATCAAAATTGGGTAGCCGTAGTGGCGCTGCGAGTCTGCCCAAATTTACACCTCGGAATCTTCCCTTGTCTTTCTCATGGTCGAATCGAGATCGCATATCCAATTTTGGCGCAGCATCAAGCAGCCTCCGCTTCAGCGTACCTTTGACCCTCAAGCCATTATCACCAACGGAAAGATCCGAGTATTCAATTTCGTCGTCACTTGAGCTATCGATTATAACTTCACTTGGTTCTTTTTCCCCAACTGTCGCCGACAATCCAGTTGACAGCTGATTCATTTGACGGCTTCCAATATTCTTCTTGTTGACCTTCGAATGTGTCACTTCTTTCCCATCAATAGACAATACCATCGTAGCTCAAAGAAGGATTGATGGAACAATCATGGAGGTGGTATGTAACTTGTAGGTATCATTAGCACATTAATTGCCACCATTGATGTCACAGCTGTAGCAGTAGCGATATTTAATGATGGTTGAACGTGAAGTGTAAATTCCCAAGTCCCAACGCGACGATGACTGGATCTTTTGGGAATAAGATGGATTTTTGGCGAGAGAGACCGTTTTCCCAAAACACTTAATGACTCCTCGGACAGTGGATATCAATTTCCGTTAGCTAGTACTAGGATGTCCTCCGACAGGTATTGATGCATGCCAAACAGCTTCGAGACTTGTCTAGTTCTGTTCACGTTTCACCAATGCTCTCAAGAGATCTCCTCCTTTCTTTTGTTCAGACTATCGATCTTGGAAGCTCTACTGCTTTGTGCCGGCAGATAGTCGGTTGCTATAACCGTTCCATGCCTTTTACACATTCTTGGGAAGCTCGAATCCTACCATACAGGAATCTATCTATTTGTGAAAAGTTGAATTCTTAAGTATGACTAAAAAAGCGATAGGGCCACATTCCCGACAGGTCATGGAGCTTTTGCTGGGTCTGAATCAAAGTAGTGCCCATTGTACGCAATTCCTCTTTGGTACAAACCAGTTCGTCTTTCACGTCCTGAAGTTCTCTTTCTTTGCCAAGTAGAAGCTCTTCAAAAGACGCAATTTCTTCACTATGCTTGCGTTCCATAGCTGCTTGGTGCAATCGAAGGGATATGATTTCTTGATCCTTTTTAAACCTTTCTTCTGCTTGTTGGGTCTTCAGCATTGCAATTTCGTTTTGATGGTCTGTGATGCACAGAACATCATCATCAGTTTTGTATGTACTGGAGAAAGCGTGTTGCATTGCTTGATTGCCACCAAAGACTTCTTCTTCTTCTTCTTCGGGCCAAGAGTCTTCCGACCAAGACCAAGTCAATCCTTGCTGCAAATCTCTATCATCATCAGATGATTCAATTGTTCGGCGAAAGATACCTCCTGATGACGACTGCTTTTTGCTCGAACGACTACTATTGGTCTTGGAGCCTTTTTGCAGCCAGGATTTCTTCGATTTCGACTTGAAGAATAGAAGGTTGGGCATCTTGCTTTTTTTCTCTTTGTTTCTGGGATATTTTATTATATTGTGTAAGTCTGTTTTCTGAGTTTTTTGTTGATGGATGATGCTCTTCCTCCAAAAGACTATGAGATGTTTCTTTTGGCGATTTTGTCTGTCGTTCAACAGCTAGCATACCTTCAGCACGTGCTAGCTCGCTAAAAATACCGTAGTAGTCCGCCAATTGATACCATGTACTATATGATGATGATGATGGGTTCGCGCAATCGTACGCCTGCGCGCCGCACGTGGGCAGAGAAATCACTATATATATATATCATTGACATTGACTGATATAGCGGCATGCACGTGGCATTGTGATACGCAAGTATCTTCTCTTGTTCAACTGTTGCTACTGTACATCTGTATGTATGGCATCATGGATACCCCCTTCCCCACCCCAATAGGGTCTCGTAACGTCTGATATAGCGGCATGCACGTGACATTGCAATAAGTATCTTCTCTTGTACAACTGTTACTACCTTCGTAAAAAGTTCTCAAGAAGAAGCATCTTTGTTTCTCTTGGAAACCATGTAGAATTCATACATAGCTTTTCTTGATGAAAGCATGAACTAGTTTAATACTCTCAGAAAGCAACACTACTGCTTTTGTCTTTGACCTCAATTCATTTACGCCTCAAGCAACCTTCAAACCGTAGTAGCTGTTGCGGAAGACTATCACAGCCATGCAGGCGGAGCATGAGAACGAAGACCTTTGGATTTACACTGCTGACCAATCAGAGGTTCCAGAGACCATTCGACGTGTGTGATGGTTGGTTCGAGGAGTATTACAAGAATTCCAGATGGCGCATTCCAACAGCATGAGAAACTTGAAGAAGTTACACTTTCCACTTCTGTTCAAGAAATCGGATATGCCGGGTTCCGAGACTGCAAAAGGTTGAAGAAGCTCCTTCTGAATGAAGGACTAGAACGAATTAGAATATCTGCTTTTGAAGGATGTAAATGCCTAACAGAAGTGGACATTCCATCAACTGTTCAAGTTATTTCCGATGGAGCATTCCAAAAATGCAAGACCTTGAAGAGACTCAGAATGAATAAAGGACTTGAACGACTTGGACAAAAATCGTTCGGAGGATGAGAATCTTTGACAGAAGTGGACGTTCCATCGACTGTTAAGGTGATTGGTGAAGGTGGATTTCAAAAATGCAAACATTTGAAGAGGCTTGGTTTGAATGAAGGACTAGAACAAATTGCAGAAAACGCTTTCTGGAGGTGTGAATCCTTGTCAGCAGTGGAAATTCCATCATCTGTAAAAGCGATTCATGGTAGTGCATTCCAAGAGTGTAGAAGCTTGAAGACACTCATCATCCACGAAGGCCTTCAACGGATCGGGGACTTCTCGTTCCATGAATGTGAATGTATAACAGAAGTGAAAACTCCATCAACTGTCACCAAGATTGGTGATGGTGCATTTCGAATGTGTACAAGCTTACATACACTCTGTCTGAATGGTGGACTTGAACAACTTGGAGAACGCTCGTTCTGTGGATGCGAATCCTTGTCAGAAGTGGAGATTCCATCAAGTGTCAACATGATTGGAAATGGCGCATTTCTAAAGTGCACAATGTTAACGAGAGTCGGTCTAAGTCCAGGGATTGAACAAATTGGAGAAGGCTGTTTCTCAGGATGTGTATGTTTGACAGAAGTAAACATTCCATCAAGTGTCACCAAGATTAAAGATGGTGCATTCCAAGGTTGCAAAAGCTTACGGAGACTCTGGATGCCTGATGGTCTTGACGAGATTGGTAAATGCTCTTTCTCACAATGCGTATCTTTGACAGAAGTTGGCATTCCATCAACTGTCCAAGTGATTGATGGTCGTGCGTTCCAAAATTGCGAAAGCTTGGAGAGACTTATTCTGAGTGAAGGACTTGAATGGATTGGGAAAAAAGCTCTGGCTGAATGCGAATCTTTGACAGAAGTGAGTATTCCGTCCACTGTGAGAGTGATTGATGATCGCGCATTCTACAAATGTAAACGCTTGGCGAGACTGGTTCTCAATGAAGGACCTGAACGAATTGGGAATGCCGCTTTCCTTGAATGCGAATCTTTGACAGCAGTGGACATTCCGTCCACTGTCAAAGAAATTGATGATGGTGGGTTTTTCAAATGCAAGCGCTTGAAGAGGCTCGTTCTCAAGGAAGGACTGGAACGAATTGGAAAAAAAGCTTACAGTGAATGCGAATCTTTGACAGAAGTGAGCATGCCGTCAACTGTCAACTTGATTGATGATGGTGCATTCTACAAATGCAAAAGCTTGGCGAGACTCGTTCTCAATGAAAGACTGGAGCGAATTGGAGAAGACTCTTTCGTTGAATTCGAAACTTTGATTGGAAGCAACGCATTTTCCAAATGCTTTTCCTTGTCGCATATCAGGATTCCACAAAGTGTCAACAGCATTGCTTCTAACGCATTTATTGAATGTAGCAGTTTGATTTCACTGGAGCTGCCACCAGAGGAAAACCCTTTCGACATTGATCTTTCCGGATGCCGTTCCTTGGTGAATCTGGCGGGTCCACTACCTACGTTTTCTCGTGAAATAGATTGGGAACAGTTTCTCCGAAGTTCGAAGCTTGGCAGTGTTGTGGACGACGAAGACGACCTCACCCACAAATTGCAGCATCGATTTGACAATTCTGTGATGAACAAGCTGTGCTATTACCAGTCATACAAATCCTTGGATGTCGTGATGACACAACTGCGTAATCTTATGAAAGATCATTCGCCATTGGTAGCAACGACGGAAGTGGATGAGTTTGGTATGACTCCACTCCATGTACTGTCCTTGTCGCAGACTCCGAATCTGGATATGCTTCTGGTTTTAATGGATGCAGGCAAACCGGGTCGAATGGTTCGTATTAGGGACTCATTTGGATGCACTCCAATGGACTATCTAGTTTTGAATCGGATGCCAGATTATGGCGAGGTGATCCGAAGAGTACTTCTAATCCGTTTTGGCCAAGCGCTGGGCTTGGACCAGTTGTGGAAATCAGATATGTTGCGGGCGATTGATAAGGCATTGACAGTGGATTGGACGTGCAGGAAGAGCGAGATTGGCAGAGTCGTTGGAAGGTTTGAACGGAAGGAAGTCCTTTCCTTAGTGGAGCTGTGTCTTTGGAAGCTGAAGATTGACGAAGTTACGTCCGAACAGACAATACTACCCGATCGACAGAGGTGCCGAATCATGAGCGGCGCTGCTGTTGTGATACCTCATGTGCTTCCTTTTCTTGACAACAAACAAGGCTATTTTTTCGCTTCACAGTAGCAGATGATGTTTTTCTTACTAAACGTCCATACTAGGATTCAAGCAGCACAATATGGCTGCATCCTACTATTTGAGAATATTATTGTTATCGACTATCCCACTAGCTCAGCTAGAAATTGTGAATCCCTCCTCACCATTTCGCCTTCCTCAATAATGCGTGTCATACACTATCTGAATTTGTCTCTGGTGTTCCTAGTACTGGATGCAAATGCGACTGGCTTTTTCTTGGGTTGTTGGCTAAAAAGCGCGAGGTCGGAGAAAGGAAAACCAACCATTCACTTATTCATTATAGTAGTGGTAGTAGTAGTAGTAGTACAAACGTTGGTTGTTGCAACAGTAAGAGCAGTAGGATTCCTAGCATCTACTTCTTCTTCTTCGTCGTTTTCTTCTTCTTCTTCTTTGTGGTCTTCCAGTACTACTAGTGACAATGATCCTGATGGTTCATTCTCATTTTCATTGTCAACAATTAATGTAACTCGACAAAGTGGAGATTGATCATTGTTTTGAAACCATTGTATGGCACATTTTTCATGAAAGACATGATGACAGGAGGATGAATTGTTGTTGATAGAAGAACAAATGACTTGACCTGGACTGTAATGATCGAGACAAATGCAACATTCGGAAGTATCATTTTCATTGTTGTTATCATAAGATGATAATGAAGAATGGGGAACTTGTCGGAAAAGACTTCTTGATAATTGTTGATAATGGCGATGGTAGAATGGAATTATTATTGTGGTTGTCTTCTTTTTGTTTTTCTTCTTCTTGGACGACGACGGTATGAAATTGAAATGTGTTTCATATTAGTTGGATTCGTTTTTGTTGAACTTTTCCAATTTCCAATGTTTGTATTTCTCGTTCCTTTCGTCGTTAGCTGTCGTCTTCAAGCAAGCAAAAACATGCACGCACATTAATCGCAACTAGAGCTACATGAAGGAGCTTATAGAGGCCTCAAAAAAACCCAGCACCAGCGTTGAACTTACGAAAAGACACAGGCCGTTCGACTAGTAGATTTAATACTATAGGCGTGACACTCTATCTATCTACATCTACTGGATCAACGCTACAATTCTGGGGTGGAGACTGTTCCAGGTTGATCCCCACTCTAGTGGAACCATGTTATTCAACTTCAATCGAATAAGTCAAATTTGAAATTTATATCTTTATGTACTCAAAACTTGGCCCCTTGAGCAGACAACTAACAGCAAAAAACCGGCTTGAACATCCACTTTCTTAAGTGATATTTCATAACAAAGTTGTCTGGTCCCTTCTTTTGCAAGTGTGGACAAGTCTAGAGAAGCCAACAGATTTCGAGAAAGCTATTATAGTAGTGAACCGGATGTCATAAAAGTGATCCAAATCCTTTTTTTTAAATAGAACATAAGAGTATTTTAAAGTCACCTGCCAGCTTTTGTTTGGGCTTTCGTCTCATCAGCACCCGCATTCGACTCTTTTCATTTCAAGGAAGGACCGATTTCATTCACTTTGTATTTTCCTTTCGACAAAAGGAATAGTGTCAAGCAATCTGTTGTACCCGAGTTCAGGGAGACTTCAAGAGCGAGATGGACTTAAAAGCGGCGAAAGCTTGACAAGAAGGAACACGAGAGCTCGGACAACGAAACCAGTAGCCAAAGAAATACAGGACACATTTTAACGTGCTTTGCTTTGCCCCACGCTGGCATTTAGGCACGTGAATATTAAGTAGAAAAATTCGCAAGTCTCTTCCTCGAACGATGGTCTACGTACCTTTTCACAAGTCAGATATATAATAAACAATCGCAGAATTTCGTTTCTCCTTTTCCGACACTTCAAACCATCAAACTGCGACTTCTGTAAGGCCATGATGATGACAAGATTCCGTCGGCGTTCATTGTTTCTGCTTTGTTTCAGTTCGATCCACTGCTTTAGAAAATTTCCATTGCATGTGGTTGCAGATGAAGCGCTTGGAGGAGAAAAAGCGTTTTTCACGGCGCCTCAGATGACTCCAGGCGTTTCGCATCGTCAAGATGTCTGTGATCGCTACTTTGCTTTCCAGAACGGTACAATGGAGTTGAGAGACGCGCTGCAAGGAATTCAACTCAATGTATTGATGGGGGCTTATAACGGTTCCTACTTCAACTATGACCCGGAGAATGGTATCGACTCGATCTATCCTGGAATTGCTGGAGTCCTGATGGACGAGTTGGCAAAACGAGCTGGTTTTGCATGGAGAGGCAGTTTTGGAATCTTCACGGACCCAAAGGGCGCCGATTTTAATGAATCGTGGACCGATGTTCTGGCTTGGGGAGTCGAAAACTATGATTTAAATGTGGATTGGTGGGCACGGAACCTGGAAAGGATGAATATGGGTGTAGCCTTTACCAAGGAATGGTATGATTCAAGCATTATCTTGATTGGGAAAAAGGACCCCGATCACTTTACGGATAATCATATAGGGTGGAGTCATTTCTTGAATTGGCTAAAACCTTTCAACGCTGCGGTATGGTGGACAACTGTCGCAACTATTATTATATCCGGAATGGTGTTTCAGGTGTTGGAGTATTTAGTCGATGAACGGCAAGACAGGAAGTTCTGGGTTTGGTTCTCAGAAAACATTTACTTGGTAAGTGTGACGCACAGCTGGGTATGTAGTACGAGGACTTGAACAACACTCATGTTTGTACCACTGCACATTCTTTCCAGAGCGCCATGAACGCGACTCAAGCGTATGAATACGGAACGCCCAAATCGGTTTCGTCCAAGATATTTGGTTTCAGTATGGCACTTTGGGCGTTGATCCTGACCGCAACGTATACCGCAAATCTAGCGTCCTTGTTGGTGGATCGGCAGGACAAACTCCTGGATGTCGAGACAATAGAAGAAGCTGCCGTCTTTGGTTACCCAGTCTGTACCTTCGCTGGAACCAATTCTGACACGTACGTCGAACAGGTGTATCCTTCTGCTATCCGAAGACCGAAGTCAACTATCGAAGAAGTGTATGATGGTCTCAATGATGGGGAGTGTGCGTTTGCCGTGGAAGTGACACAGTCATGGCTGGGATACAAGAACAAGCGCCAGTTCAATCCTACATGCAACTTGGAATGGATTGGGGATGGTCGGACAATCAGCCCAAGTTCTGCGGGATTCGCAACCAAAGCGGATGCTGGCTTCAAATGCACAGGGTTGGTTCGTGATGTGATCAACTTACACATGGAAGAGTTGATCTCGGAAGGTTTCATAGATGATACGTGGGATTATGAGAATAGACGATACCAAGATGTTGACTGTGAGACCTTCCGCCCGGAACTTTTAGAAGAGCTGAACGCGGAAGAGGGCGCTGATAATGAGCGTAGAAGAAGTAGGAGAAGGATGGAAAGTGCTGTGGGGAGCAGAGAACAAACGCAGTCGAGAAGACGACACCGTCGACAGTTGAAAGCATCGACAAAAGCTGCTTCGTCTGCAGGAGCTGTGGGCGGCGATTCTGAACAGATGGAGCTAGAAGCGATGATTGGTTCATTCTTTGTTCATTGGATGCTCATGGCAATATCGATTGTGGTTGCCATTGTCAACCGTTACTTGAAGAGTAGACGAAGAAATCTAAAGCTGGAGAGGACGAAACACGTTTCGAATCCAGAATCTGATGAGTTCAGTGGGGATCACAAGGGCGAAGTTACATGCGATAAGCTGAGAGCCCAGGGTGGTGAAGAACCAAATGCATCTGACTTGCAACGCCAGATAGAAGACATGAAGCGCTCCTTTGAAAGCTCGCAGGCAATAATGATGAAAGGGCAAGACGAACTAAGAGGTCAGATTGCAACGCTGCTAGGAATGATGTCTGAAAATAAAGCAGTAGTACCTAAGTCAGGGAGGACGAAACATGTTCCGAATCCAGAATCTGATGAGTTCATTGGGGATGGCGAAGTCATTTGTCATAAGTTGAGATCCAGGCAAGACGAACTGAGAGGTCAGATTGAAACGATGCTAGGTACGTTACATGAAAAAAGCAGTAGAACAAATGTGATGTGAGTGATAGGTTCGCAGTAAATATCTTGTCTTGTCAACGGCATGATGGGTTCGCGCTGTTGCTCTTGACATACCAACCACAAACAACGTAGCTAGCAAAATAGAATCTAGTTACTACTAAGAAAGTAGCCTATGCTAGACAACCGCTTGTTCTAAACGGTTCGATACCAGGTGTCCGAACGGGAAAGGGAGAGATTCGCACTTGCACAGAAGCTGTTTTTATTGGCGGTTGTTGCTATGAGAGCAATTCATAACCTTGATAATTGTGCAATCGTGACCCGTTGCTTTGCGATGCCAGTTGTCGTTAGTGAAAGGGGTCATCTTGAAGTTCGTGGAACGTGCCCGCTGTGACTCGTGTCCAACACTTATTCAAGATTTAACATATGTCCATGTGAGGCAAGAATGAGGTAGTCGTACATTCCACGAATAGAAACAATTTTTAATAAATGTCGACAACAGCAATGCCAGGAAATATAGTTTTCAATGTGTCCCACATTCGCATTCTACTTATGAGACTATTCCAAGCTATGGTATCGAAAAAGTTCATTTAGGGTTTAGTCCCATTCGAACCCTATGTTTGAAACCCGTAGTAGTTTTTTTGGCGACGTTTCTGAATAGTGGAATATGAGCTTTTGGCCAGGTCGTAATCTGGGTTTTGGTCCTCAGTTCAGAAGGCTCCTACAAACTGCACATTCTAAACCAACAATGAAAAAAGTTGACAACAGAACCATGGTCCAACTTCCAACACGCAGAGAATGCAAATCATCGCCACAGCATGTAACGAAGAAACGCAAGCTCGTACAGTTCGGCGCTCAACCTGAAACCCGGCTCTTGTCTCCTGTAACGGACGAAGAAGTCCAAGCCAGGTGGTATGATGCGAACGACTACAAGAGGTTCAAGTCGTCGATCAGGACTGTTGTGAGACAGATGATCAACGGTAACGATAAGAAGAATATGATAGAAGATAACGAATACTGCACTCGGGGGCTAGAAATCATGACCCCTGCGGCTCGCCAGCATCTGGATCAAGTGAGGAGGAGGACGCTGGCCGCTGTCTGGAATGGCCAAGTTCGCCAGTGGAACGAGCAAGACAAGATCTTTGACCCGGAAGCTATTGCGAGAGCTTGCCAGAAAGAGACGTATGGCAGCGCTCGTATAGCCAGAAGTTTTGGAATGGCCGATGAGCTCGCCATGAGAGAAGATTGCGGCTGGTTGATCAAGTCCAAGATGGCCTCTCTGAATCGCAGAAGCCTCTCATCAGAGATTCGGCCACAAAGATCAGCAAGTGCCGCATGACAACAGACTCAGAGAAACAGTCGGATTTCAAGATTAGGATGAGAAACCACAATGACCAATCTATACATCTCTCCGTACAGCTACTTCAGGTGCCCAATAATGAATGACTACAATAATCATAATAAAGATAGACAATATATTTTGAGACTATGCTTGATTTTCGCAGTTTTGGATCGTAAAAAGAGTCACCACACGTAAAGAGTAAGTTACAAGATTGTTCACAGCTTTGGATCGTATAGAAGCAGTCACCAAACACATAGGAGTAAGTTTTACAGGATTGTCGCATCGTACGACATGTCCTGTTCTGTCTTGACGGTCAAGGGCTGCACCGTTGCTAATATGGGATATTCCATCGAATACTTGTTGATGATTCGAACCATATTGCCACCCCCTGGGGTATCCACAATGATATGTAGGGGACGATAACTTCCATCCGAAGCGTACACATCAAAAACTTGTTTCTTGTTATTCGGTCCCTGTAGTAACTCCACTTTGGCCTTGAGATGGCGGCCGTCAGTCTTGAGCAAGATTTGGACACTTTGGACATGTTCCGGGAGCGGATACGATCGAAGGGCACCACCTTGAATCAAAGTGGTCGTACCGGTCTCACCCAGGGCTTTCCGGAATTCTCCCAACGAGTTGTCCGTCTTGATGCAGGCATCGAATGGAAATTCCATGTTGGCAATGTTCCGAATCGCAATGGCATTTTCTCGTTTGGGTGTCGCAATGATGACATTGACGGGACGTTCAATCCCATCTTCCGAATATACTTCCAGTTCCCATGGCGTATAATCCGGTCCTTGCCAGAGCTCAAATTTGGAAATGATGGGCCGACCATCCGATTGGAGCATCATATGAATGTTATTGATGGGTTCTGGCAAACTACAAGTGCGTAGTGTATCCCCATGAACCTTGATGGTCTTGGACTTATCCCAAAGATTCCGGACAGGCCATAACAACGAGGCGACATCGGGGCCTGGTCCTCCAGTTGTTGTTGCTGCTGCCATGGCACCTCTTCCTGCTGGTCCTGCATTTGGAGGAGGAGGACCACCCAAATACTCGGACATGCCTTGATTTCCAGGAATGAATGATTCTTGCAATTTTGATGATGATGATGCTCGAATGTTCTTTTGGCCATCTTGATGAGACAGAAAAGTACTAGTCGAGAAAGCTGTGCATCCCAGCAGCCAGGGAGCAAATGCAAAAAGAGAAAGGACCTTCATCATGGTAAAACACAGCTTTTGATGGTTGATACTATGAATGAAAGATGACACTGATTGGATTGGAGATGGGAATATCCGATGATCCTGTGATGTGTGAGGGTGATGTTTTTTGCCATCGGAAAAAGAAGTTCTGGTTGAGGAGTTCGATTATAAGTACGCACTTCGTTTTTTCGCTTGGAGAAGACGGTCGACATGGTTTATCCAATGATAATCTCTCTTCAAATGATACACTGTGTGCTGTAAATGTGACGTTCGGACAAGAGCTGCTTTAGTGCTTCAAACCAATACATATAGAGGGGAGGGGGCTAAAATACTGGAACAAGAGGAAGGGGATCTCGAGTCGTGACGGTAGAGGAAATCCGTTCAATCCTACGAAGATCAATACCGATAATCACAGAACAATTGGAAAATACTAACGGCAGGACTCAAAATGCACTGCTGCGGTAAACCGTCGAACTGTCTTGTTTTCTCCTTATTATCCATCCCTACAAACCCACAAGTCGGTTGTCATCAATTGAAACGTAGGCACCAATCCCTTCATACTGGTTGTTTATTAATCGAGTCTCAACCGACTCTTTCTTGGAACCTCGTAACTTTTCTTTCCGGCTTTACTGTGTGATTATTCAGCAAAAGACCTGCAAGCATTTTAACTTCCGTCAATATTCTCTCTCTTGAACGATTTTTTTTTTGAAAGGATGAGCAAAAATTCCTCATCATGGAACCCCTTTGGTAAGAAATTGACTCCCAAAGAAATGGCCAAAGAGGCCAAGCGAGAAACTCGCAAGGAAGTTCGGGGAGCCCAACGAGAAATGGATCGGGAAATGCGCGAACTGGACCGGCAGGAGAAACAAATTACGACCGAATTGAAGCAACGTGCCAAGTCGGTATCGAACTCCAAAGATCCAGCACTGTCCGCATTGGCCAAACAACTCGTTCAAGTTCGCAAGCAAAAGGAGAAATTGCTCGCGGCCAAAGCACACATTGGGGCAGTGGGAATGCATGCGAACAGTATGGCGTCTCAGGTGGCGGCCGCACAGGCACTCGGAACCGTCACGGGGGCCATGCAAACGGCCAATTCGGCCATGAATGTCAAGGAAACTACCAAGATCATGCAGGAATTCCAACGAGAGAATGAACGTCTAGAAGTCAAACAAGAAATGATGGATGACGCATTGATTGATGCCTTTGACAATGACGAAGTCAATGAAGAAGCAGAACAAGTTACGAACCAAGTCTTGGCTGAATTGGGTGTAGAAATGGATTCTAAGATGGTTGGCTTGAATGCACCCACCATGAGACCCCAAGGCGAAGAGATGACCGAAGAGGAAGCAGATGCATTGAATGATGTTTTGCCGGATCTGAAAGCACGTCTAAATGCGCTATAAACGATTTTTTCAACGGCAAAGCTTGCAGTGTAACTAATACTAGTAATCATCATCATATTGCAACACACAGTCTGGAATATTGTGAAATTTCGGTTGAAAAGTTGAGCTGGCGGCTACTTTGAAAGTGTATGCATAGCCATCGGAAGTTAGTAGGCTTTGGTATTCGATCAATCTCCCCGCGATTTAGCACTACAGGAACACAACGACGATAGTCAGGCAAGTCGTATATCACCATTGATTTCTCTGCTCAATTAGCTGAAGGAAGAAGGCATTTAGAGTACACACAATAGACTGGCCGTCCTACTTTTTGGGAGAGAAGATGGTAGCAGCAAAGACTGAACCGATACGATGTATCTCATGATGCACTGTTAAGCTTTCAATGATCACTAGCCATACATTCAAGGACTGGTCCTACAAATTCATTCTCGGAGAGAGATGATGGTAGGACCTGATACGGAACTGAACAATAGCATCACAAGGAGTAAGGTACGTCTGGAAACATAACCAACACTCAAACAAAACACTATGCACACAACAGTTGGAAAAATATGGTATAACCACTTATTTTTATTTCATTGTTGATAATTTACCTGCGCCCGAATCGTGGTGGGGGAGTACGGATTCGTCGGGCAGTGCGAGAGCGACCACGAACAACACGTTGATGGACGGCAGCCTCAACACAGTAATACATTTTCAAGTAAAGCTTGGGAAGTTGGTACTCTTGGTATGCAGACGCTTCCTTGATATCTCTCAACGAGGAAGCATCGACAATGTTTCGCACAATGAATCGCTTGATAGCCTTATCCTTGGGGATGGCCTTTCCGGTGGAAACACAGCGGACACGCTTGACATGTCCACGCCCCTTCTTGTTACGTCCGTGATTGCGTCTCTTGACAGTCATTTTGAGAAAATAATAATAACTATTGCTCTATGATAAGTGGAAAATGGGCAAGGTAAGACACAATCGAGGAGCAATACAACGACATGAACAACCTCCTCCCACAACAATCCAAAGTAGCTAGATAGAGATACGGATGGAAGGCCGATCAAAGTTCGTGAAATTTCTCTCCAAAGGATAACAAGCTGCATCAGGACGAAAACGTCAAGTTGTTGTCAAGCGCCAACTGTTGAATCCCTTTTTCCCGACTATGAGATGAAGTTTCCACTACATGCTTTGATCAAGTTGTCACTCAGCTTCCACTCCGTATCTCTACACACCAATCAATGTTCGTTTGCTGAGGGATTTGGTGTCCCTGAGATGAAACGCCATGGTCATTCATACCTTGCTACTATACCCAAAGTTGGCAGTGAGATCATCAATCAAGCCGATGTTGTTGCAACCCAAGCTTTCCGTTCAGAGCAAACCGTGCGGTATGCGGGTCGTCGAATTTTTAGTAGGCGGTAACTGTCTAGTCGAAACGGTCGATTTCCAGAGAGGATCCATTTGACTACACTATATTCGAATCGGACTATTCATCAAAGATACGTCTATCATCCCCCTTTTGCCTTGATCGAGGTTTGGAAGACCCCAGGGTAAACTCTGTCCTATTCAACTCCAATCACAATCGTTGCGAGCCAACAATAAAGTCGTTCCATATGAAATCAAATTGTCTAGTTTATTTATGCTCCAATGACGATTTATCTCGTGTGATGGAAAAACTGTAGCAATTGTGGTGATGTACTGGGAGTACTCCAATTATACCTTGCCTTCTAGCTTTTGTACAATTGCATACAATAGCGCCACACCGTACCCTGTCGCCCGCTCATCCTTGCCAGAAACACAGTAGGCCATGTCGACGTGCATCCATTGACCTCCATCCTCCAAGAAACTACCAAGATGATTCCCAATGAACTGTCCAGCACAAGAAACTTGTGCGTTCGCCCTATCCGCAACCGAGTTCTTCATATCTATTGTTGCAGCCAGAAAAAGAAGAAAAAAACATGTTGTGTAAGTGACAAAACACGCTCTACTCCATGCCATATGGTCCATGATCCCTATTTCCTTGCACCACACGTACCTGCGACTGCAGACGCAAACTCTGGTCGGAAGAACTCTGGTGCATAAGGTACGGGATGGCAAAGGTCACCCGATAGCTTTCCCGCCTCAATTGCAATTTGTTCCAGTTCTTCGTCATTGGAGTAGATAGCACCAAAATATTTCCCCGTAGCGATCCCTTGCGCTCCCGTCAATGTGGCCATATCAATGATTGTTTGTGGATTGAGAAAAGAAATGGCACTGGAAACACCATCCGATAAGACCAATCTTCCTTCCGCATCGGTATTATTAACTTCAACAGTCTTTCCTGAATGTAACGCAATGACATCATCGGGACGCATGGCATTGGAGGCGACTGAATTTTCTGCCAAACACAAAACGGCATGAAGTGGTCGTTTGGATATAAGACCGGACGTTGCCAGAGTCACAAAGGCCGAAAACATGGCCGCCGCGCCGCCCCTATACATGACATAAAAAATGGTGGTGAGGATTCCTTCGTGATTTGGACTTGGAAGAGAGGGTATGCTCTTTTTCTTACATATCTCGCTTCATTCCTGGCATGCCTGCTTTGGTTTTGATTTGAGTACCACCGGTATCAAATACAATCCCCTTGCCGACAAAGACAGTCGATTTCTGATCTTTGGTCGACGGTGGTTCATAGCTTAAGATGACCAGGGCGGGAGGATGTTCCGCTGCCTTTCCAACATTATAGAGACCACCAAAGCCTTGTTTGTTCAATTCTTCCCCCACAATGACTCGAGATGAAACATGGTCCAACCCCCGGATACTTTCTAATGCTTGATCCATAAAGGCCTTGGTATGTAATTCATTGCAGGGTTGATCGACCAAATTGCGTGCCAATTGAATTCCCGTTGACAATTGAGCAAATTGTTTTTGCAACTCCTTATCCATGCTCTGTGGGAATAGTACTCGTGCTTCTGGTGCCATGGCAGAATCGATACCATTATCATCGACACTGCTACTACCTTTCCCATTGCCATTGCCGGCAGTCGTAGAAGTACCACCCATGGTAGTGACACGGCCGGGACCTGTTTTACGATTGTAGACCAGTGGTCCACCGACCCGTGCAATGGCACAACCAACACTGAACCAATGATCCTTGGAGGTACACAAGGGTAAAATGGCCGTCGCTTCCTTGGCACGCAAGTGTCGTTTGACCAATGCCGTCACTGCATGTGGTTGACCGGGACTGTTGTGTCGAGAGACGGATGCTGGAAGGACTCCCAATACGACCCGGAGCGGTTTACTACTAGCAGAGGAAGCAGAGCGTGCCAAATAACATTCCGTGGAGGATCCTGAATCCAACGATGGTTGAACGTCATTGAGAATGCTCTGCAACAATTCTTTATTCTTCTTCTTTTCCTCCTCCTCGCCATTCAATTGGGTCTTTTGTTTCTTGGCTTTGCGTTCACCACCACCCTTGGATGGTTTGTTATCCAAAGAAGCAGCAACAACAAGCTTGGATAGAACTTGATCACATGCCCAATCAAAATGTTGTTGATATCCAACCTTGGTTCCAATCAAAAGCACCGTATTGATAATGGCGGCGGCGGTGCCTGGAGATGATTTGTTCTCTCCCATTAGAAGATCATCGGGTTCAAGGCAAAAATGCACCATGTTGATTCTTTAAACTCTTTCAAAGAAGGAAACACAACCAATAGAGTGTCGACAACAATGTACAATTCAGTCAACAGCAACAACAAGCAAAATGAGAAAGAAAAAAAGATATGGCTGAACAGCTCCAAGGCAGGCAGGCTATGCAGCCAAGGATGTTGTTATCGCCAATCAAACCGCCAACTAAGAACAAGATCCAGGATCCTCCAACTGGGAATCCAAAAGAATAAAAGTGAAGCCTGGTTCAAAGAATTGGCCGATTCCCCAAGTGACGTATGTACAACCAATCTTGGGAATGTGATGTTCGGGGATCCCCCTTTATATATTTCGAACGTTTTCTTTATTTAGGAGGAGTCACACGTACTCCACACACGGTTGCTGACTTGAAGAGAGTGGCTGGCGCAGCATTGCTCCCCAAGCACGTGGGGTTGCCTTCAGCTGGTCACGTTTTTGCAAGATGCTTAGGTTCTGGTTTTTGTGCAATCACTCACACGACGCAGGAGTAGTCGACGAATACGCCCTCAACATGGTAACAAACGACGGATTGGTGAGGAACGAGGCTTCACGCAAAGAGGGCCTGCTGCTCTCTACACGCAAAGAAGAGGGCCTGTTCTCTACACGCAACAATCTTTTTTTGAGTTGTACGTGCTGTGTAACCATTATTGGAATACTGGCTGTGGCGGGATACGTATTGGTTTATCACAAGAATGATGAGTGTAAAACTACTGTTCCACCTCTCAACTCTAAGGGTGACATTAGGTCACCGTGCTATTCAAAGGGATTGTGTAAAGAGGCTGTACTGGATTATGTGTACTCAAACTGGATTTGCACAGGGGGGGCATGTACCTGTGGCTTGTATTATATCGATTGGGACTCGAACACGGTAGAAGAAAGGAGTGCGTCAGTCATAAGGGATCTAGATTGCGACAACCTGCAGGGCTCTATGGACGAATTGTACACCTTGGCACAGAAAGGCATGTGTTTCGGTTCTATGTGTTTCTGTGGTGACTATATCACTCTTGTGAATGGAATTAATGGGGTGTACATCATTGACGACCGCGAAGGACGTCGTTTAGCGGACTATGGTTATGAAGCTAGCTATATATCGGAATAGCTCAAGACTCATCAGCCGATCCTCCGTCATCGTTGGGAATCCAAGAGAAGAAAAGTGAGCAATCAAAAAAGGAATCGGCCGATTCACCATGTCATCCCAATCTTGGGGATGAAACGTTTGGGGGAGCCCCTTCCTGCCAACATTACATACATTTATACAAAGGAGGGGGGTCATTTAGGAGGAACCGCCATTCGCTCATAAACTGTCACTAAAGTAAAAAAGTCACCATGTACCCTTGTAAGCTTGTAGGTACTATCGGTACGAAAGTGTCATAGGCACAAACACACATGCTTCCACACAAGACTTCACATCCAATCGATATATATGGTCAACCCAATACACACATATGTGTATATAATCCAATTATGAAAAATAAAATAGCAGACATTCAGAAACAATGCCAAGAGACTCGAGTCTTTTTACTCGCACCACCTTTCCAATAGAGATGGAGAGCGAGTGTCAAGAACGAGGTTTGTCAAGAGAGAAAAAAGATAAAATTGGAAAAAACTGGATGGGTGGTTATCTAGTGTAATGTATTGAGAGATTGATGCAAAACTTGCCCAACAGATGATGATAATGTTTTAAAATGTAACCCAGTTTCGTTGGACAATACTACTTGATTATATTTGTTACGTACTCTATTACTACTATCATGGGTTGTATACACATAGAACTATCGTTTTGAAACCATGTCGATCTCTTCGTCGGCAATGGTCTCTCTTTCACCCTTTTTTTCTTTCTTCCAGCAGCACATGACTGGAATGTTAGTAGGTGATAAATATCGATAGTGTACAAGGATATTTCTCTCTTTCTTCCTGAAAATTGTTTTTCAGTAGACTTTCAGTCCAGCAGACTTGAGGTCTTTCTTCTATTTCTCTTTTTCATCTCTTTCTTTCAAATCAAACAACCTCGTGAACTGGCAAAACTTTCATAATCATCATCATGTGATGGTTGTTGGTGTTGTGGTTTGGGTCTAACTACCTTGTGACGATTGCGTCGGAATAACTTTTGAAATTCTCGTCGCATTGTTTTCGTCTTGGAACGACGAGATGTGGTGGTGGGATTGTTATGATTGTTGGGACTAGTTTCTGGCAAGATCATTTCCGATTCATCACTCAAATACAACATATCGGTAGGACTGGTATAATAGGAAGCAACTGCATCCTCATCATCACCCTCCACTGCATTTTGTGGAAGAATCATAACTGGATCTTCTTCTTCTTCGACCAGTTCGGAATCTGTCACATAATTAGCAGCGGAAGCAGTGTACTGTTGATGTTGTTGAAAGAATCTGGAATGACAAGATGCCTGTCGTGTCATTAGTTTCGGTTTGCGGATCGTGTTGTTGATATTGCTTCCTCTGTAGGAAGAGGAAGAATGTGCCGGATTCACTGGAGGTTTGGTCGATGGCGCTGGCGGTGGTGGTGTGGTCCGTTTCCAGACGGGAATGGAAATCTCCAATGGTGGGACAAAGGGCATCTCGGGTGTAGTGGGAGGAGTCCAATGAGGATCGGCTTGAACCGATTCACATTCCAATGTGGAAAGATCACTAACGATTGCCGTAGTCGTCGGTCCTCGATCGTCCACCACAACATGGACATTTGGATTGTTCATGTTACTGTTCCCGTTGGCGTTAGTACCATTCGTATTCACAACAACAGTAGTTGTAGGAGGAGGAGGAGTAGTACTCGTTCGCAAGTGCAATGGAACAGATGGACTAGGAATGAATGCCTCATGTTCATGTACCGTTGCTTGAGTTGGAACGGAAGGCACAAATGTCGTTGTTGCAGGCGCGACAATTACTGCGGGAATGAGTGGAGCAGCAGAAGTGGCCGTTGGAACACCACCACCAATACCAGCACCACCAGTTGTCATGTTCGCCATGACTGGTCCAACACTTCTTCTACTTCGCATACTCATGGTTGAATGTGTGGATGTTATTATTGTGTGTCAAAAGAAAAAACCAACCAAATGACTGTTTGGTGTGTGTTGTGGTAGATATGGTTTGTGTCTTGCGAAGTATGTACGGCAAACAATCGAAGAATCCCAACCCCCAAAAAAAAACAGGCAAACAAAACACTTCTTATCCTTCTTTTTTGTAGATGATTCTATTTTTTTTGGGAGTAATCGGATCACTTCCGTTCGTGTGGAATATGGTTTCCGTACTTTTTGTACTTGCGGCTACAGTGTGTGGTGTGCTGGTGGTGTGGTGCGAAGGTGGGACGCAAAACTGTGAGAGGAATCTTGGTCTTGAGGGTCATGCCAGCTTTTACGACTCCGAGCTTGTTCGAAAAATGGAAAAAGCCCCTATCATGCGCCAGGCATCCGCCATAAAAAAATATATTCACCCCCCCCAAAAATGAATCCCACCAGATTCTATATTTGGGGGACGCCCCTTGGACATCCCAAATAAAAATACCCCCCAAAAGAATCTCACCCAATTTTTTATTATTTTTTGGGGGACACCCTTCTTCATTTTCGTCACCAATTTTTTGTCATCTTTTTTATTGGTGTCGCTGTTGTTGTACAGTCAGGCCCAATCACCACGTCATAGACAAGCTAAATTTCTAACACAATGGACACGTTGGATGACTGCCTAGTAGTGGTCCTACCTACATGATTTTTTTAAATGGTGACGACGACAACAACAACGACAACCATCGCACATTATGCACACACACACACAAAACAAGCTACTTCTACACAATTCCACAAAACAAAAAACAAATAAAAAGCATTCTCTTTCGCTCGCACATCCTGCATTTTTGTTTTTTGTCGCCATTATTCCTACTAGTGCAACAAAACATGTCTTCCAACACAACGAAACGTACCAACTCACCCACAAAGACTACAGTGGAAGAAGTAAGTTCGTCCAAACGCCGCCGTCATCAAGACCATCCTCACATGGCCGGTGCCAAAGCCGCCAAGGAACTATCGGTGAATGGTCATGAAAAGAGGTATGATGGTGAATTGAGACGCAAATATACCGAGGTCGAAAATCAAGTCATTAGTCATGAAACGGAAGCAGAACGCATCGTCGATTCGTTGCCCGTCCATGAAGTGGAATTGTATTTGCCAACCAGTTTGAAAAATGTCTTGTTTTGTGGTCATTTGGTAACGGATTTGGATTCCATTGCCGGTGCGATCGGTGCGGCAGCCTTTTATGGAGGTGTGGCCGCACGAGCATCGCCCGTCAATAGTGAAACACAATTTGCCTTGGATTATTGGAAGGTTGACACGCCGGTTCCCATTGAAGAACTCTTAAACGAACGACCCGACGCTGGAGTTTGTCTGGTCGATCATCAACAGACGTCCCAAATGAATCCTGCCATTCCTGTCGATCAAATTGTTGGTGTCATTGATCATCATGCCCTACAATCCAAAACGATCGTCACAGACAAACCGATTTACATTGATATTCGACCATGGGGGAGCATGTCGACCATTGTTGGTCATACCTTTTTGACCCATTCCCGTCGTCCACCCAAACCTGTCGCGGGCATGTTGCTTTGTGCGATCTTGTCAGATACCTTGAATTTACAAGGTCCGACCACGACGGAATGGGACCGACTCATGGTTGCCGTGTTGGCCGATATTGCTGGAGTGGATGACATTCAAAAATTGGCATCTGATCAATTCAAGGCCAAAAGTCGAGAACTCGCCAATTTGTCAGCCGTCAATCTTGTCAATGGTGATCAAAAGACATTTTCCTTTAATGAAGAACAGTTTCAAGGTGAAATTGGATTTGCCGTCGTGGAGACGACCGATGATGATGCCATTTTGAATCGTATCGATGAACTCTTGCCGGAATTGGTAGCCTGCAAAAGAGAAAAGGGTTTGCAAGCCATATTCTTGGCCGTTGTTAATATCGTTCAATTGCATTCCAAATTGTTATTGTGCGGTCCCACCGAACGGGCCTTGGCCCAAGCAGCCTTTACGGATGGTACCATTCTGAATGGTAGTGGTGGTGATGGAGGCACCCTGATGGATCTGAAAAGTCGTGTGTCTCGTAAGAAGGATTACATTCCGGTGCTGACCCGAACCATCAAGAATGGATGGAAACGTCCATTGGATCGAGGTCTTAGTACGGTCGACATTTCCGAACTTGGAGCACTGCAAGTGGATCCCAATGATCCACATGGAAAGATCACCCGTGTTGGTTGCAAGTTGTTGCATCATCGTTCTACTACTACTACTACCGACAATAAACATGATGATGATGGTGATGAAGAGAAGAAAATGGAATTCGAGGACCAAGAGGAAAATCCATTCACTATTTAATAAAAAAGAATATAATAGAATCGAACGAGATTGCAGAAATGGTTGTATGTACACTATTTCATTTTTCTTTTTGGCCACGTTATTTCTAAAGGATGAGTGTCTAGTAATTTAGATTTTAAAAAAAGTTCTAATATCGTTTATGACAGCCGAAAGTCGACCCACGGTTGCAGCTACTCGCATTCACTACGGATAAGACAGAGTACTCCTCGAACTTGTCTAGGAAACAGTCGCATTCTCTTGTCTAATAGTCTGCCCAGTCATTCCACTAGACTTCCGTTTTGGCCGGTCGAAACCGCGCAATATCGAATCAAGAAGTCATCCTATCTCTCCTGCCGGAGTGAACTTCTAACATCCAATTGCCACCATCACTGGATGAGTGCCTAGTAATTTAGATTAATGTGATAACTTCCAAAGGATGGACCTCGAGTCTATCACAGCATTGGAGCGGTGTAGAACACGGGAGCCATTGGAGCGGTGTAGAACACGGGAGCGGTATATAAAACGAATTGCAATTTCTCTTTATAGTTTCAGTATTGTACTAAGGATGATAGCAGAATCTGGCATTGACTATTTTGGGATGCGGAAATGTTTGCATAGTTTAGTCTAGTAGTAGATTTTTGAACTGGTAGTAGCAGGTTTCATAACAAAAAGAGCCAGGACTGGATTAGTTTTCATCAGGTCGCGTTTGGGTTAAACTACTGGCCACCTCAGCTAACGTGTTTTTGTAGGATTGTAGCTTCCCATTGACGGGAACAAACCACGTGGGATTCTCACCATCTTGGGAAGTGGAAATGTTTGCATAGTTCAGTCTAGTAGTAGATTTTTGAACTATAGTTTTCATAACAAAAAGAGCGCAGGACTGCATTAGTTTTCATCAGGTCGCGTTTGGGTGAAACTACCGGCCACCTCAGCTAACGTGTTCTTGTAGCTTCCCATTGATGGGAACAAACCACGTGCGAGGCTCCTCCTGAGTGGAATGTACGTGATAAAAAAACCGATGCACGGCGCCAACAACGATAATACTCAATGTTGAGCAGAAGAAACTTGAAGTAGTTTCGATCCCGCTTTCGCAGCTTCCTTTGAAAAGGCCAGTTCGTTTAAGAAAACCATGAACGCTCGTGATTCATGAGCCCAAGCGATTCTCTCAACAAATATGAGAAGAGATTGTCCGAGCTCAAGTTGAACCAACACTGGGAGAAGGCGAAATCAGCGTCATCAACACTAGAAAGTTCGGATATCTGCGCGTAGCGAACAACAAAGATTCAACGAGAGTTCGGATTTGGTTCAGTGGAATGTCAAGCTCACTTGTGGTGTTCTTTGTGTTCCAGAGTCTGATGGTCCCATCTGTATCAGCAAGTGGTTTTCGGATCCAGTCTGAAAATGAAAGCGACATGCCGCTGCTGTTCTATAGTGATGGCAATAACACATGAACCTGCATTTTGATTTTCTTCTAGTAGTTGAATCCGTTGCAGCGGATTCCTACAGCATTTTCTCTCAAATTGCCAACACGACATTCGAATGGGCTTCTTTGCGAATCTGTTTCGATTCCAAGAGGGAGCATACCTTCAGACACAACAGGCCCTGCTTGACATCGCCAAGTTGACTCCCGTTCACAGTACATCGAGCTACCGGAAAGAGCATTGCGAATTTGCTTTACCGAGTGGTTGCCACATTTCCGCTGGCACGTTTTCGATGCCATCCGTATCGGAGCTTCGCCAACATTGCAATTCCCTTACATCGTCGTCGTCGTCATCGTCATCCTTGAGGGGAAAACAGCAAAATAGTCCAAAGCGCGCCGACAATACCAT
>JAAMXS010003747.1:0-14123 GCA_019693525.1 Cylindrotheca fusiformis | reverse complement strand
ATATTTTATATTATAATGACGACGAAGAAGAAAAAGATTCCCCACTACTACCCATCACGCCACATACCTTTTCTTGCTTCTTCATCCCGATGAATGGAAAAGACAAAAAAGATCCAGAGCATCAGGCAACGGATGGCAAATCCAATCCAATCCGTTTGTAAATTATGAGTATTGCTCACTTTTTCCCAACCATGATGTCAGCATGACACGCAAAAGGGTCTCATAGAGTGTTATAGTTTCAACAAATAGTCGCCGAATACATATCGACATGACCAACTTATGGCAGCCTCTGCTGATGCACCTCAAACTCCACCCCACCCTTCTCCAATGTTCGACGAATCTGAGCAAATGTGACCGTAAAAACGAGATCTGAATTCTCCAAACCCAAATCTTGAGCGGCGATTGTGATCGCATCGTCTTCATTGCCACCAACACGGTACTGCAGAGTAGGACGATCTTGAGGAAATAGTTGATCTTGGGTAAGCGAAAGGTTGGGGTTGAGGTCTACTTGACGGACTTGATACACGTTGAATCCGTAAACAGGATCGTATGCTGTTGGACTGTTGTTGTTGTGGAGGACATCGATCAGGTAGGCCACGTTTGGTCGTCCCATATTTTCATAGTCTCCTACCCCTGCAAATGTCATCATGTCCAAGATTGCAGCTTGCTCCTTGGAGAAAGGACTGGTCAAACTAATTTCGATGACCACATGAGGATTCATGGGGAATCGGCCTTGTGTGCGGATTTCCCCGTCTTCGTCCAAACGGCTCGGCCCAAACAGCGACATATCAGGCTTCCGTATCGCATTATTGTTAAAGCTACGAAACACCCACAAGGATGGCTCTTTCTCAGCCACAACTTGCAGCTCATGCGCATAACTCCATCGGGTGAACTCCCGCTGGATCATGGATGCCACACTCTGGTGTTCGGGACTTTCCATCTCTTCCCAGACAGCGCGACCGTTGCTATCAAGAGTGACGTGCCTGTACTCGTCAAGGCCAAATTCCTCCAGATCGTCGAGAAGATCACTTTCCCACTTGTACTCTTTCCGTTTGATTTTGTCGGGAAGACCTTCTTGCTTCTTTTCAAGCGACAACAGTTCTACTTGCATTTCTTCCTCGTCATCTGTCTTTGCGGCTTTGTCGACGAATCTCGCAGGAGAAATAGTAGAGCTTTCTTTCTCCTTCTCCTCCTCCTCTGAACATTTGACTGTGGGCCTCGTCATTATATATGGATGCGTATCTCTCTAAAGGTGTAAAACTTGCGGACAACCGGTTGATATACCGTTGATGCTGCTAATCTGGTGGGAAAGGTTCCTATTCGATCCAGCATGAACATCATGAGATGAAATAAATTTGTGATCTAATTTAAAGATTCTGCAGCAACATTAGTGGTAGCAAAACGGAGTTTCGCATTCAACGTAAATCGATACATAGTAGTGCGTACAGTATCAGAAATTTTTGATCCCGTGACCGCCATCACGGTTGAACTCTTGATTCTTGATAGAGTGTCATGCCTATAGTTTTAAATCTACTAGTCGAACGGCCTGTGTCTTTTCGTAAGTCCAACGCTGGTGCCGGGTTTTTTTGAGGCCTCTATAATAAGCTCCTTCCGTCTCATAGAACCACTAAAAACACATGCAGGCTTGAATGCCCCATCCGACTAGTTAAAAATTTCTTAGTAGTTTTTATCCGAAAATATTGGCGAAAAATCCATACTGTAGCTGGGAATAATATTCTCAGAAAGAAAACATGTTGAGAGGGGGGTCCATGCAGTTTGGGGGTTCCCCTCCCTAGTCGGAGCTTCTCTTGAAAGAAGGACGGACTCTCCACCCCTTATTATAATAAGGAGCTCGGGCAAAACAGTAGCAGCAACAATGACACAATGATGGGGCGAAAAGGAAAAGACAGTAGGTGCTGAGTTCACCGCGGTGATGTTTTGGATATACGCAACCTTTTTGCACTAAAAATCTACTATGATATTGCCGTGATAAAGCAAGCTTCCGAACACAACAACAATAAATGGTTCAGGGATCATGTACTTTCGAGTCGTCGAAACACACAGTCGTCAATGAATGCCATGTTTTCTTTCGCGATGGTGTCAACTAAAAAATCGACTATTTAAAAGAGAAGCACACACAAGAATAATGTGAATGGACAGAGACGCTCCTGAGAATCAAGCCATATCATCGAGAGACAGAGAAAAAGACCCAAACGGTTGCCTGATGTCTGCTGTCTACCCAGAAAAGAAGAAGTATGCATGCATCTGTGCAAGACGATTCTATTGACTATATTTGGGCTTATATTCTTCACTCTCTCTCTCTCTATTCATTCTTTCTCCGTGCGGTGATGATGGTTATTGTGTCTAACCGTAATATTCGGTCCAGTAATTGGTATCGTGCCTGATATTCTCGCTACAGGTACGAAGGGCAATTACTTCGGTTGCCTTTGGGTGGTGCAGTTGGCTGAGGCATTTGGCACTGTTCCTGGATTTGTGTCTCTGCTCATAGGGACGCAGTTCAAATTTATCTCTGTTGCTGATACGGGCAAACTGTTGTCTCGAAGAGTTCTTGTTACAGGTTCGAAGTTCCAAATATCTGTTTCGGATGGTAGACAAGCAAAGGTTCGAGTCATGCAAACGTATTTGATTTGCAGAATTATTGCTGTCATTGCCGACAATCTCGAATCGCTTTGTGGTTTCTCTACACCTTTGAATCCACAGGAGATCTCCCGAATGACATTCGTTATTTTTTGGCTCTTGGCATCCGCCTTCCCATCCGTCGCCAGTGGTCAATTTGTCACACTTGGCACAAGTCATGCACCAAAAGGTTTCCTCGTGACTTTCTTGCCAATAATAGGAAGGTTCCCAGTACAGCTTCAGTTTCTTTGCAGGGGCCTTGCTTTTGGCAACGCAATAGTCGCTGTGAGAACTGTCAGCATGTGGACAACCCGGAACATCTTCACCCTTGTCTCGTTGCCAACAAAAGAGTCCATCGTCACAGTCTTCATTGTAATCACAATCAGCTATTTGGGAAACGAAAGAAAAGAAAGAAAAAGATTCAGAAGAAGATATTAGCCACAAGTTTTTCCTTGCTTGCCCATCATGAGTGTCGCTTGTGATGCCGCCGTACCTTCGCACTCGGACAGGAGCTCTTTGCCTCCGGACCTTTCGTCCATACTGGACATTTCAGTCACTGCTGTCAGGGCGTCATCGACACAGTAGTCAGTACGACTTGCGTCATCTTCTCCACCACTACACCCTGGAACTGGTTCATATTGATCACGTTGGTGACAAACCAAACCATCCCGACAATCGTCATCTGAATCACAGTCACCATAACCTTTATAGTGATGGTGGGCGAGATCAAGAAACAACAACAAGAGAAAGAAAGAAAGAAAGAAAGAGAGAGCAGTACAGTCAGTTTTTTTTCCAATTTCAGGAGCAGAAAGGTGGCATACGTTATTATACTTACAACGTGGCAATGGAAAGTTCTTGCTAAAGTGCAAGTCGTCGCCATCTGAATCATGATCGACGGAACGAACACAGTAGTCGGTACGACTTCCATCTTCTTCTCCACCCTGACAACCAGGAACGGGATCATGTTCATCTCGTTGAAAGCAACGGAGACCATCTCGACAATCCGAATCGGAATCACAATCCCCATGACCTATAAAGGAAAAAACAAGAAGGCACATCATTTTTTTCTTCAGAAATCATATGCTTGAGAAATAAAAAGGCACTGGCTGAACTTACATTGAGGAAGGGGAAAGTCAGTGCTGAATTTCAATTCGTTGTTGTTGTTGTTGCTGTCATCTTTCTCTTCGTCGTAGATGCAATAGTCAGTTCTACTGCCATCGCTGGATCCTCCCGAACAACCTGGCACGGATTCATTTTCATCTCGCTGGAAACAGATCAAACCTGCCTCGCAATCATCGTTGCTATCACAGTCCCCTGTCACGAAAAATCCATATAGTTTAGAACAATCAGTTTTGGAAGGAACTTTCTGCCTTTTGTTTCGACTTACCCTCGCAACGTCCCAGAGGGAATGAATCTGTATACTTCACCTCCTTCAAATGTCGACGACTTCTGATGTTATGATGGGTTCCGCCAAGTTTGGCAAAGACCAGTGATGGTAAGATGAGAAGAGTAAGGATGTTCAAAAGGTTCATGATATTGTAGTATTATAGTTCTTGTTTGAAGGTTAAGTCTTTTTTAATGAGAACGATATGAACTTGGAAACAAGCCAAACCATCACAAGAGTTCCGTTTTTCCGCGATACCCATCAATCTTGAACAGTCTCTCTCTCCAATCCTGAGCAGAGAATATATGTAAAGTCGCGATTGCGTTCACTCGTACAATCACATTCGGGAATTAAATTTGCTTATGTAGTCAGCCGCGACCTATTTCAAACGTCCATGTGATGAAGAAATCATAAATAAATACGAATCAAGATCGAGCATCGCCAATCTCTCCCGGCGCGTGATTAAGGGGAGGAGAAACTATGAAGACAACCATGTACATATATAGACGGATGTGGGTAATTTTCAAATGACAAAATCGCACTTGACTTCAATCGTAAATGAACTCCTGCAGGAATTGTAATTCCTCTTGGGTGCGCAATCAAGTCTTGTTATCGAAGATATAGCTAACTGGCTGTTCCGTCGTACCGTTCCTTCCTGCCTGATGTCCTTGCTTCGTGGTTTGTTGTGGTGGTGTGAGATGGGCTCGGGACTAACCCAGTCCGCCGGCTAGGCTTCCATCCTTTGCACCCACAGGATGACATGAGAGGGATGCCCAAAAAAAAAAAGTGAAACAGCAAGTGATGGCATATTATTAGCAGAACTCAGGATCACTGCTGCAAGCTCACATTCTCCTTCCCTGGCGGTTCTGTGCCTAAACACGGTCCACGGACGTACTGCGTCCATGTCGACCCAGTCGACTGTCCAGTATCGACCACTCTGACTCGACTGGCTATAGTCCAGTGCCCCAAGCTCCCCGGTGGTCTATGCGTTTGACAATTGCCGCCATATTTCTTGTAGTAAGATACAGTGCCTTCGCTGTCATCATTTTCAAGTAACAGTAGTATAATGTTTTGTGTAGTATAGCTATTTTCCTGTTTTGGCAAAAGGTCTTGAAAATTGCTACATATAGTATAGTAATAATATATCCCGTTGTCGTTTTCTTGACTCTCTATTGACAGCCAAGAGTCGACCCACGGCTTCAGTTACTCGCATTTTCGCTGAACTGCATCTTAGTTGCATGCTTATACGCAGGAGGTGGGGTGTGGCTTGTTCTGGTGGAGAAAAAAAAAGACGCAATGGCGTGGCTTCTGGGCGCGGGTGTTCGTCTGCTGGGGGGGCTCTCGGCCTGGTGAGGGGGTCTAGTAATAGTTGTAGTACATGGCCGTGCTTTTTCGCCCATCCTTTCCAAGTGGTAGTATAGAATGAGTATAGCCTTAGCTATATTTGGGTTAACTACAACGTACGAAGAGGATCTCGAGTCTATTTTAATCGTTGGAGTGTGTTAACTACTACTACTACTAGCTAAGATACTAGGCTAGGTAAATGCAAGAACATTTTTCTTCTTCCTTCATCATCATCTTTGAGTTGAGAGAATGGTCATTTGTATTATTATTATGTTTTGTTTTTCCTCCTGCTCTGTACACCCGCCCCGGTTCTTTCCTGTGTGTGTGTGTGTGTGTGTGTGTGTGTTCCTTTTTTCCTTTCTAATAAATATAGAGTATAGTGTTTTCGAACGCCGCTAACTCCTAGTTTTTTTTTTTTTCCCTCTGTGAGAGTGTATACCATCACCAACCACCACCATCGCAGAAATCGATCCATCCATCCATCCATATAGATCCATCCTCTATATCATCCCTCCTCCTCATCCACCACCACCCGTCCTCATCCCTTCCATGTTGTTGTTGTTATTGTTATTGTTATTATTAGAATAACATTGAGATATAGAATCCAGAATACTTTGTCCCATTCCATGCATTTGAGAATGCATTCCAAGTAATAAAATTTGGGAATGTATTATAACCATGGATGCGTCCTCTACCATTCGTGTTGTTGTAGTAGTAGTAGTAGTAGTCGTATTATTTCGTCTTTGTTCTGTCGTTGTTGTTGTTGTTGTTGTTGTCATGTCACCACTTCTTGCACTTGCATTATTAGTATTGCTATTGTTGTTTGGATCCAATGTTTGTTCTCGTTGTTGTTCGAGACGTGATAGAATTGGTTCCACCAATCGTGTGACAAAATCATCACGTATCCGTCGTCCCAATCGAGATGCCATTCCTGTCAATATTGCCGAAACTGCCAATGATGGTGGTGTTGACGAACCATTCTCTTCATTATCATTATCATCATCTTCAAAGGACAAGTAATCCTTTCGACAACATGGACAATCGGACTTTGTCAATAACCATGACTGTAGTAGTAGTAGTTCCGGATGAGAAAGATAGTAATACATCAGCAAAAAAAAAAAGAGAAAGAAAAAAACTCATGAGATCACGAGGTATAGACGATGAATAAAATAGCAACAAAGGTTCTGTCTCTTTTCTTTCTTTCTTTCTTTCTCTTTTCCACACATTCTCCTTACCTTGATACAATCACGATGAAATATGTGAGAGCAATTTGGATTATGACTGGATGTGAGTATATCTCCTGAACTATAATCCATCAAACAAATCAAACAGGAGGATGATTGATCATGATCGTCGTTGAACGACGATTGTATTATTGTTATTGGCAAGACATTTTCCAAAAATTCCATTCGAGTCTTTTGATCTTTGGTCAATTCAGTACTACTTCTACCAAAAGTAGTATTGTTGTTGTTGTTGCCATTTGCTCGTCGTTGTTGTTGTTGTTGTTGTTGTTGTCGGCAACAGCAGAAACAACTCATCGTTCGATCGTTCGTTCGTTCCTTCCTCTTTCTTTTGTTTTCTAAGTCAGGAATTCATTGAAGAGAATAGAGTCAGAGTTATTCCGGTATACCATGTATGATGGCGTTACTATCACCACCATGGAAAGAAGAGAAACGACGAGAGTGATATATGTTTTTCTTTTTCTTTTATCTTTTTGGCAAAGAGAGAGAGTTGCAACCTACATGTGTAAGTTTATTTATACTAGTATACGATTCTCGTCCATCATCATGGTGGTGGAGTTTCACTACTAGTCAAAACAGAACACTCCTGGCGCGCGTTTATTGACTGCTGGCGGCGCGTTTTTGGACTGCTACTACTAATAAAATAGATTGCTTACATAGGAATCTTTCATGTGGAAATCAAAACACTACAGTACTAGTAATACGGAGATGCTGCTATAACTACATAATAGTAGTAGTATTAGAATGGTTCTCGCTCAATTTCCCGCCAAAACCTGAAATGCCAAACATATACTCTTGTTCAACTACTATGTAATAGACCAAGCAGTAATTTTTGTGTTACAAACACTCATCGAACAATTATATTTGATCGAGCTATTACTATTATTTGAGCTTTCAAAATGAAGAATGAAGGGTTCTCATGATGCCATCATGGAGGACGCTACCAAAGTGGTGACAAAGACAACGACATCAGTTGAGGAGGAAGACGACGAACAACAAGAACTGTCATTTGTCGTCGTCACTGATGGAGGAGAAGCAGAGAGGATTCCCTAACGAAATCCAACGAAAAAGATATCATTGCGAACATGATCTATACTCAACGATCTGGAGGAATTGGGTATTGGTGATTACCATATTATCCGTGATCCAAGACGATGGAAGACGCTGTCTTTTTGGAGAGAGATGCAGCATGGAAAAACGGAGCATATATAACGCATGTGGTGGTAGCTAATTCGGATTGTCAATCTGTTTGTTTGAGAATTGGTAAATTTTACGCACTATACGGGCAGCTGCAAGTTTGGGCTTGTCCAGAGGAAAATGTGTTTGTGTGTATCTCGTGTATTTCTATATGAGAAGAATGCAAAAGCGCGGTTTATTATTGCCCAATGTGGACCTGTGTGATGGGGGGGGGGCCGAGAGCCCGCCTTGAAGGTTAAAAAATGGGGAACATTTTAACAAAAAGAGGCCGCATTATGAATCCTCTCATGATGCTGATCATTCAAGTTTTGTTGTTTCACCAAATACTTCTCTCGTGCACGCTGCAAAATTCTTTGACATTATGATGACTTTTTGTCCAGGGATTTGATGAATATGCTGCGCTATGCTTTGGGACGACAACGACAACATGATGATGATGAACACAACAACAGACGCACCTATTGTTTTATGGATTTGATGTTTATGAGGTTTCCCCACAGCTTGATCCACCGTTGGAAGAAAATCAAAACCCTTGGTACTTTCTCCATTGGGCAATCCGACTCTGGAGTACCGTGTTGGTAATAATAATGATGGTGAAGAAGGCGGTACGATTACAATCGCTGGCAGAACATTTGGAGTTGAGGAGGAATCTACAAAAGCTTTTTCCATCCCATTTGCTGCTGCGATTCGTGAAGTATGATTATTGGAGGGACTATGATGTGCAGTTTGTGGTTCCATCAGCAGTAAAAAAAAAGTCCGGACAATATTGTAATACCCAAGAAGTTTTGGTCATCTTTCAGAATATAGTATTACTCGACTATTTTTGTTGAAACTATACGTCCTAGTACATAAGACTCCGCCTAGTATAGGAATAGTATATGGTAATATGTAGTATACTAGTAGTAGTCTGAGATATCGTTTCATAAAGGAGTGTTTAGCTAGGTCCTACCTAGTATTATACAATGTTCTAGTCCATGATGCATTTGGTTCTTGGTTTTCATTCTTTCATTCATTCATGTATGTTTTGTTTCTTGGTCTTTCCTTGGTTCTCGTTTCTTGTCGTTTTTAGTTTTGTTGTTGTTATCGTTTATTGTTTTTGTCGTTATCGTTGTAAATAGGATTGTAATTCTATCATATCCAATGGTGATCCCATAAAGCATGGTGATTTTTGATGGATCCGTTTGGGTTTTTTATCCAATAAATCATTCCCATCTTCATCCATGGCCATCCCACCCGCTTGATCAATGACAAATGCCAATGGACTTGTTTTGTATAATAATTGTAAATTGCCTTCCTTTTTTTGTTCCGACGATGGATAGGCAAAGATACCACCATATAATAATGTACGATGGATATCACCAACCATACTACCCACATATCGATGTGCATACGGTTCCTTGGATTGGCCTTGACCCAATTTGATGGTTCGTAAATATTCCTTCCAACCACTATTATTATTGTTATTCCATCCCTCCGAATTGGCCTCATTGCACGAATAGACACTCCCTCGAGATGGTATCGTAACATTTTCATGTGTCAATACAAATTCATTAATTTGTGGATCCAATGTAAATCCATATACACCCTCCCCCAATGTCAATACCAATACTGTAGCACTACTATAAATACAATATCCAGCCGCACGCATATTCCTTGCCGGTTGCAAGATCGATTCCAATTTATTCATCTGTGTTGTTGTTGTTGTATCATCATTATCTTTCTTCTGTTGTTGTTGTTGACGTTCCGGACGATCAAACACACCAAAGATAGTTCCCGTACAAATTGACTATACACAAAAGAAAAGAAAACAAGAGAAACGTTTTGAGAGAGGCAAGAGGATCAAAAAAAGGATAGTATATATATAAAATAATAATACGTACAGCATCTGCATTACCAGATCCATCCATAGGATCCAAACATGCCAAATGATAATCATCATAGGCAATCAATACACCCGGTTGATGTTCTTCCGGACGTTCACTATCCATTTTGGCTTCGGGTATGACCATTTGGACGGTACCTGTAAATTTCAATGCATTCTTCATGACCGTCGTGGATAATTTATCCAATCGTTTCATACTATAAAATCGTCCATCACTATAATCATCATTGTTGTCGTTGTTGTCATTTGTTGTTGTATCCAATACCAATCCAGCACGATTGACCAATCTGGATATTGTTTTACATGCCATTTGAACTGCCAAATATATATTTTTCAATGTTTTATATTCTGGATGATCCTTGACAAATTGTGATAGAAATCTTGTCAATGTCACTCGACCTTGTCGTTGTTGTTGACGTTGTTGACGTTGTTGTTGTTGTGCTACTGGTACTGCTGGTACTGCCGAATGAATGGAATTTTCAGCCGGCATGTAATAATTGGGATCAAATGATGAAGAGGACGAGGAAGACGAAGACGACGTTGTTGTTGTTGTTGTTTCAGTCTCTGTTGTTGAAGCAGAAAGCATTGTCGTCGCCGTTCTTGTTGTTGTTGAATCCTTCATTGGATGACGACGATCATGATGAAACTGATGATGGTGGTGTTGAAAGGATTGGACCGAACCAAAGATCATCAGGACTACTACAAAGCAGTAACAGCAGTAGTAGCAGTATCTGCTCCAACCAGGATGAAATCCACCACCAACACTTTTCATTTTCTTTTTATCTTTAATAGTAATAGTGTAGTAGGACTGATATGCAATCGCTGCTGTGTCCTTTGTTGTCATTGAATAAGCGCGGATGATGATGGATCTTTCGTATTTTTGCTGTCACCTCTCATCACGTAGTAATCATAGTAGTAGTGGTAGGTACGGTCCAACTACACCTGTGCGTACTTGGCACCATAGAGACGGATGGTTGGGGATGGAAAATTGAAATGAACTAGCTAGGCGATGATGAGAGTTTACGCAAACAAAAGCGCAACCCAAACATTGGATCGTGACGTTTTGTAGGACAATCTTACCCGACAATACACTGGAAAGATTGTCATCATCATTCATCAGCAAGTGTGTTCGATCGGGGATGCACACTTCACACACAAAAAAGGAGAAAGATGAAGCATTTTCAGACAGAAAATGGTTGATTCATAATCAGTCAGCAGCGACATGAGAAATTTTGTCAACAACAAGAAGAACAATCAATTCGACAAACAACAACAACAACAATATGGTGTACTACGATTGAATCATCATCGTCAAAAAATCTCATTCTCGAGAAGAAGAAAAAAACAGTAGCTCAAGAATCTGATAATGATGCTGGTCAGCAGTCCCTGTCTCCATCATTCTAGTGTCTCGGCAGAAACTGCGTGATGTCCTTAAAAAAGAGCTTATATTGCTGTTCATTTTTTTCTTCTTCTTCTTTTGGAGATGAACAATATATATTGTGCAAGGAAAAGAAAAAAAAGACAATTGACAACATGAACCATCACCAATGTTGTGAACACACACATCCGACAATAGTCTACTATAACTATGTTGTTTGAAAAAGATATCGGGATCTTTTTTTTTCTTCAAACAAACGAAAGACCCATTTGGGTTTTTTTCCTCCTCTTTGGAGGATGACCAACACAAAAACGTCCGGGTTGAAAATCAATGGGTTGTTTCGACAGTGCCCAATAACAGAATGCCATCCGACTCCTTGATTTGTAGTATGATTATTATTGGATCCACAAAAACCACCATCCGAAAAACAAAATCAATATATATGTAGTAAGACCCTGTATGATATGATAGTCGACTGTAATAATAATAATAACGATATCAACTTTTTTTACAATACTATACTTGAATGGTAGTAATGGGGGAGAGAGGAGTTCTTGTTTGATTCCATGGAGTCGTCTGTGGTTTGTGTGTGCCTAAAATTGATTCCTTCGATACCATCATGGCTAATAAAACCTACCTCCCTGACATCACTCTACTAGGTTGTCAATAGCACGTACACTACTATGGATACCTACTGACGAAAAGAATGCCTTCGAAATCCGCCATTCTCTTGTTCGGTGGTACGAAGCCACCCTCCATGATGTTCTTTCCATCCATCCATCAATCGTATACACACAAACACAATCATCACCACATCCAAGACAACGCGTATTCTTTGTTTAAGGAGGGGGGGGAGGGAGATTTAAAAACCCCCAGCTCACACTCAATCAGAAGCATTTTATTGTTTGAAGACATTGTTGTTGCTGATTCAGTCACAACAAGAACCAACACAGCAAAGAGTGAATTTCCGCTCGAGTAGAAGAGCCATTTTGTCAACAATATCAATGATTGTACGATTGAATCATCAATCATGAATCATCAATCCAAAAGGAGAAGAATGTTTCTGATTGTGTCTCTTGTCAGCTCGATGAAGTGATTGTGCACGAATGGAGAAAACTGGGAAACGAAAAATGTCAAAGAGAAACGACTTGGGTCTGCTGCTGTTGTGTGTGTGAACAAAAGTGTGTGAAGCTTATCTAGTAGTAGTTCATTCGTCCCCTTTTGACAATGATGATTTAGTTTCCTCATTCGTATTCGTACAGCAGCACACACTTGTTTGATTCATCAAAGTTAAGCTTGCTATGGATGAAAGAGAATAGAAAAGACTTGGAAATCATGTCAAGAGTGTAATGGTTTGTTCTAATAGTAGTAGTAGTAGTATATAGCATTTGGCGTGTGTATTGTATTTGTATTGGAATGCCTTTTTGTCGGCGGCCACAAAATTGTTTTGTGCTCTCTTAAATATGTTAGCAGTGTGCATGAGATTCCAAAAAAACCATCGGTAAAAGATATAGTCAAACAAAAGAGGAGGAGGAGGTGTGTAAAAGTGTATATAATATACTGTCACAACGGCGTTTGTAATGAAAAAAAGGGGAGCCCTAACGGTATCGTTCATTGAGAGATTGAACAAATTCATCCAAAAACCTTTAAAGAAACAACAAAAAAGGAAGAGGTCAGATAAAGTTCGTGTGTATCATGCATTCTTTTGATGGAAACGAATCTTGTTTCAATTCAGTGCTGTAAACTGTACTTACTTTTGCAATTCGGATTCCGTGTAATAAAGTAATTTCTTTTGAGAAGGATCCATGGCGATATCATCATCAATGGGATGAACTTGATGTTCTCTCGCAAACGATACTTTACGATTTCGTGCCCTACCCGTCATGTATTCCAGTTTGAAATCAATGTAATCGTGTTCATTGTAATGCAAATAATACTTGTCTTGCTTACTCGTCAATGGTCTTGTATATACCGCAGTGACCAATGGATCACAAAAGGTAACCATCTTGCCATCATCATCATCATCCAGACCATCACTACTGCTGGAGGAAGAAGAAATGGTTGTCACTGTATCATCATCATTATTGTTGCTTCCTTGAAGTAGTAGTTTGTCTTGTTGTTCTGGCAAGGATGCTTGTCCAATCGATGATCGGTAGGCTTGTTCCAAATAAACCCAAAATGAGTCTTTATGGTGACTAAACAGAGAAGAAGAATTGTTGTTGTTCTTGTTCATTGTCTCTGAATTTGGCGATTGTGGTTTAGCATTTGTATGAAGTGCAACAAGAGTTCGTCGTTTGGACGACATGCCAAGTGAGAATGTGGGACATCCCAATGTAGATAGTGAGAATTCCATCCTTGTAAATAGGTTATCTGTATGTGTGTGTGTATGTGTGTGTTGGAAAAAGGAAATCTTTGGATACGATTCCTAATGAGAGAGTTTTGTGTTGTTGCTTTTTTTTTTATGAGGATGTAGTGGCTTTTGGGACGACGATCGATATATTGATCTTCAAGGTTGGCTAACTTTGTCGATGCCACGTACGACTCCCTCCAACCTCCTTCTGTCTCTCAATGCCACGTAAGAATTCGATCAGCTGCCCTTGATCCAATCGTATTTATTAGTCAGTCCAAAAATTCCGCCACGTTGCTTCTGTCAATCATATTACATATAAGGAAAAGATGAAGCATGGAATCAATATGCCCATACGGTTCGGCGTTCTTTGGATCAATAGAATCTTCCTTTGAAATTCTAAATGCGTGGTGGAGGTGCATCTGTCCTTCATCCGCGTAAGCTTTAACGGCATGCTTCTGTTGCATTACATTTGGAACATCTTTTTAGATGTATCTATTCGAAGTATGGAAGCGGTTGAAGGAAGCTTGTGTAGGTGCATCTGTCCGCCATCCGTAAAACTATTAACCGATATGTAACGGTATATACCTTTGTTTTTTTCTACATATGGAACATTCGAATTCTGACATTCTTTGTATTGAAGGTAGCTGAACGGTTAAGGGGGGGTTCTCTCCCCCACACAAATAGACCGTCTGCCGTTAAACCGTGTGATT
>JAAMXS010003739.1:0-16426 GCA_019693525.1 Cylindrotheca fusiformis | reverse complement strand
AGTGTTGTTGATCGAGAAAGCTGCCGATTCAACAGTGGCGCTTCTATTGTGATACCCCGTGTGCTCCCGTTTCTTGATTTTCAATTCAAGTAGAATGACTATAGGTGGTCGTCGGGTCCTAGTAAGACGAAAGGTCACCGATTTCTGAGGACGAAGTCCAACAGAGGACAACAGCCAGCCGAAGAAAGGAAAAAGACTTCTTTTGAAATATTGAAGATGTCAAATCCTATTATAATTGAGTACAATCTATAAACCGTCTATATTGCATGGCGAATGGGAGAAATAGTCTTCGACGTCAAGTGTGTCCAAAAACAGGAGCACATTGTCTAAGATAACAGAAGTACCACCGCTCTTCCAAAGGCGTAGCTCCAGTAAGGAAAAAATTACCTTCAGTTCATAGTTTGCAAGTTTCAAATAGGTAGCAACAACGTCCCTCCTCCTGGATGAAAACTCGACTGCCAAAGCTTCCTCGATCGCCTGAAGCATGTCGGAGATCCAAGACGGATTCAAGCCCAACAAATAATCAAAACGGGTGTAAAGTACTCCCCGAATCACTTCAATAGAATTTGGCATCCGATTCATACATAGATAGTCCAGTGGGGTGGACGAAAATAAGTCCCTACCATGAACCAAATGATCCACGTCGGCTTCATTCATCAGAGTTAGCAACATGTCCAGATTTGGTGTTTGCGACACGGACAGAACATGGAGTGGGGTCATACCAAACTTATCGACTTGGGAAGTTGCTGCCAATGGATCATCCTCCATCAGACTACGCAGTTGCACCACAGCGTCTTCCGGCGAATGGTAAGACTGGTAGTAGCACAGCTTGTTCAACGGAGCATTATCGAATCGATGCTTCAGTTTGTAGCGGAGGCCGGCTTCATCGTCAACAACACTACGAAGCCTCGACTCGTTGTACAGCAAGCCTGATACGACCTCATCATCTTCTGGCAGTGTTGGAATCGCCAGATTCAACAGAACATTAAAAGGAACGTCCCCGCCGGTGGTGGCGATCAGGATCTCCTCTGGAAGTTCAATTGAAATCAACCTACTGCATTCTAGAAAAGCGTTAGGAACAAGGCTCTCGACACTCGGTGGAATTCTGATATGCGATAAGGAATTGCATCCCCAAAATGCTTTTTCCCCAATGAAAGATACTGTAGACGGTATCTGGATGTATTCCAGCCGGTAGCAATCTGTGAACACGTAATCCTCAATTCTCTCCAAGGTTGGTGGCAACGAAATATACTTTAGCCCGCTGCAGTCTAAAAATGCTCTGTCCCCAAGTGAAGATAACGAAGCGGGGATGCGCAGAGTTTCGATGGAATTACACCAAAGAAAAGAACCCTCTCTAATTTCTTGTAGTCCGTGCGGAAGCTCCAAAGAAGCCAGACTTCCACATTCGTGGAAAGCATAATTACCAATCCTGATCACAGATGAAGGTATCTTGACAGCTGTTAATGATTCGCAACCATCAAACAATAGTGATTCAATCACTTGAAGCCCCTCAGGTAACTCGACAGAAAGCAAACCCTTGCACTCGGAGAATATGCCCCAGCTGAGTCTCGTGGACGAAACAGAACAAATAACGACCTTCCGTAGACTGACACACTCAGCAAATGCACCGTCGCCAATCCGCAACTTTGCACTTGGTGGAAACACAACCGTTCCGTCTTCCAACCTTGAAGGAATGGTCCATGGGATCTCAACGAACTGAATAGATTTCAACTTGGAACAATTTTGGAAAGCATAACTTTCAATTGTTCTGAGTGTCTCCGGAAGTTGAACATGCAACAATGCGCGGCAGCTCATGAAGGCCCTTGCAGGGATCCTTCTCACAGAAGAATCTACGCGCAGGTGAGTCAACGTCTCTTTGGGTATATCTTCATCCTTCGTTCTGCTCGTGTAGACAAAGAACCTTTCTGGATCGACTGGTGCACTACTCGCAATAAGTTCCATGATCAGGACAATGAAGCAAAAGATATTACTGTGTAACGTTGTGAGCAAAGATGATGGGACAAAACAAGCATAATGACTTGCGACACGCACAGAAATTCTTACAATATTTCTTACGTATAAAAAGCCCATCATTGCTGCATAATGTGATTTGTATGTGTATCCAAGCGATTGTTGTCTCCCACCAATGCGTGTGTGTTTATGGGTTCATACATGTAAATTGGGTCGAATGAGTCAGAACGGAAGGTGCTATCGACGGAGGGAAGAGGTGAGACAATTGCCGACAAAAGAAACCCTACGAGGAGATCCAACTTCGTTTTATTGCTAGTAGAAGTAGCAGACTGATGTATTCGCTTCGCGAGAAAGAAGTACCCATAGCTTGATTGCTATTATTCATTAAAGAGCCACTATAATAAGCGATAAAAGCTCTCTGCGGGACGATAGAGCTACTATTTATAGCATCGTTTTCAAAGTCCATTTTCATTTCTTATATGTAAAAACCATCATGTATACACTATAGAGCCTGGACCGACCCTTCTTGGTCTTGGGGAAAGCGCAGGACGAACCTAGGAGGAGGCACACAGTCTTCCTCCTGGTCAAGTCTGTCAAGAAACGGGAGCACACCCGTCAACACAATAGGAGCGCCACTGCTGATTCGGTAGCTTTCTCGATTGACACTTTGTTCCTCGAAGCTAGCCTCGTCAATCTTGATCTTCCAAAGGCATAGCTCCACTAGAGAAAGGAGTTCCATCCGGTGTTCGTATTTGGCAAGCTCAAAATAGACTCTACCAATCTCTCTCCTCCTAGATGACCAATCCGCAGCCAAGGCCTGGTTGACCGCCTGTCGCATAGTATCTGACTGCGACGATCCTTTCTTCGAGCCCGAGCCCTCCAGCCAATAAGCAAATCGCGTCTGTAGTACTCTTCGAATCACTTCGGTAGAGTTGGGCATCCGATTCAAACATAGATAGTCCAGTGGGGTGGACCAAAAGGAGTCCCTACTATGAACCATGTGATCCGCTCTGTCTTTATTATTCATCAGCGCTACAAGCATGTCCACATTCGGAGTTTGTGACAAGGACAGAACATGAAGTGGAGTCATACCAAACTCATCGACTTGGGAAGTTGCTGCCAATGGATCATCCTCCATTAAACTACGCAGTTGCACCACAGCGTCTTCCGGCGAATGGTAAGACTGGTAGTAGCACAGCTTGTTCAAAGGAGCATTATCGAATCGATGTTTCAGTTTGTAGCGGAGGTCGGCTGCATCATCAACAACTCTACGAAGCCTCGATTTGTTGTACAGCGAATCTGATACAACAGTATCATTTTCGGGAAGTGTTGGAATCGCCAGACTCACCAACTTCGAGGTTCCTCCGAAACTGGTGACCTCGTCGTCTGTGTTACGAAGGTCACCAATCACGATTTCCTCTGGAAGTTCAATTGAAATCAAATGATTGCATCCCAGAAAGGAGTCATGAGCAATGGTTTCGACGCTTGTTGGGACTCTGATATGTGACAGGTAATGGCACATTCTAAATGCGAGGCGCCCAATGAAGGTTACTGTAGTGGGGATCTCGATGTACCCCAACAGAAGGCACTTGTAGAACATAAAATCTTCTATTCTCTCCAAGTTTGGTGGCAGCTTGATATGCTTGAGCTCTTTGCAGGCTTCAAATGCGCTCTGCCCAATTGTAGATACTGTAGAGGGTATGTGTAGAGTTTCAATGGATTGACAATCTGAAAAAGAACCCTTTCCAATGTCTTGTAGTCCATGTGGAAGTTCAAAAGAAGCCAGACTTAGACAAAAGAAGAAAGCAAAATCACCAATCTTGATCACAGATGAAGGAATATTGACCGTTTTCAAGGACGTGCAACCAGCAAACAGCAACTTTTCGATCACTTGAAGTCCCTCAGGTAACTCGGCAGAAATCAAACGTCTGCACGACCTGAATACTCCTTCTTCAAGTTTCGTGAAAACAGAACCAACAATGACTTTCCGTATTCCAAAGCACTCAAAAAACGCATATCTGTCGATTTGGAGCTTTGCACTTTCTGGAAACTCAAGCAATCCATCTTCCAAATCAAGAAGAAGGTTATTGCTCAAAGTCTCGAGACGACGAGATGAGCCATTGGAAACAAACTGAAAATATTTCAACTCATCGCAACCTCTGAACGCATAACTTCCAATTCTTGTGAGTGTCTCTTGAAATTGAACATGCACCAATGTTCCGCAGTCCTTGAAGGCTTCATCAGGAATCTCTGCTACGGAAGAATCTACCCGCAGGTGTTTCAAGGTCTCTTTGGGAATGTCTTCATCGTCGAATGTCTTCATCCTTCGTTTCGCTCGTGTATACAAAGACCTCTGAATCAAGTTGGCAAGAAAACGCAGAACCATAGTTATATACCCGAAGGATTCTTGTTCTTGTGTGCTATATACTCATCATCATACTGTATTGTAGTCGTCTCACACCCACACACACGTGCGTTTTGGACAGCATCATCGTCACTACTCCGAGAACCATCACATCCACACGTCATTGCCAAGCAGTAATAATATAGAGTGGCACGTGCGACAGGTCCTTTCCTCTACTAGAGGGTATAATTTCCCTAATTATTCATTTTATTCATATAGAGAAGTGCATGATGTGTGTGTTATTGTACATATTGTACATATAATATGTGATTCGGTTGCATATACATATGTATATAGCAAATGCAATGCCAACAATAAAAAAGAATCTGACATGAAAAGCCAAGCAAGAAGACGCCAAATTTTGGTCCAAAACAAGAGACTCTCGGTTATTTGCTACCTTTTGGACAGAACGGCAGTTTCTCATTGATCAAGATGATGATGATGATGATGATGATGCTAGTATTATTGTGAAGGAAAGCGTCGATGTAAGCTGCAATGTTGGCATTATATAATGGCGATATGGAAGGAACATGGAAAAGGATACAGTTCTTGTGAAAGTACGTTCCTAATTTCGTGTGTCTTTCTGTGGTTCTGCAAAGCCATCAGGGTATTAATAATGGGTGCGCGGGAAGGATTGTGGACCTAAATGGACTTCATGGACTGCCAGACCGCATTTTGATGATGGGGATGGGCGGAATGGACCCCACAACAAATAAAAAAACAGGGAGACTCCCTCTTTTAGCCAGGTTTCGCAATTCTTGTGGTTCGATTCAATTGATCCTTTTGATGTCATGGGGGGGGTGTCGGGTGTCGGGTATGTCCAGTACTACCTACTACGGAAGATTCAGTAGGTAAACTTCTCGTAGGAAACATCACACGTCACACGTATGCCGGGGTTGGAATCTCACACAACCACTAGAAGTAAAACGAACAACCAACAACACGTTGCAAAACTAAAAAAATTCTGGAACAACAAAACTTCACTTGTTTTGCTGTGGCTTTCTCGGCATCTGTACTTTTTCTGGGTGTGCGTGTCTCTCTCTCTCTTTCTTGCATCAATCACCTCTGGGCTGTTCAAAGTTACTGTGGGAACCAGCAAAACGAGAAAAAGAAAAACGACGCACCACACAGTTTATCGTCAACGTATACACGTCTCGGTGGATACCTCCTGTTTCGCCTTTTTTTCGGAGATTTCACGTCTCCACCAAAAGTAATGATGCAACAGGGCCCTATCAAGATTATGAATCCTCCAAAGAATGCTTCTACAGTTCAAGGCAATCCAACGACGCTCTCCAACAACAACAAGCGCAACAACAACAGCAGTGCTGGTAGAATACCGCCGTCCCACAATGTTGCTCCAAAAATAATTCCCCAAAATGGAAAATCCAAGATTCCAGATTCCGTCATTGATTCAGCCCTATTGGCCGCTCTACGTGATCCACGAGAACGATTGGGCTTGTTGAAGTTGGAACAAGTCATGGTGGATTTTGTACAGAAGCAGCCACAAGATTTGTATATCGATGTCGGTGGACCGTACAATTCGATAGTGGCAAGTCCATCGTTGGGAATGCTCAGTCCAGCCTCCCTGTCGTCGTCGTCGTCATCGTCAATGCAGCAACAACAACAACAGACGACCTTTCAACGATGTATTTTGCATCGATTGGCCGATCGATTTCAGATTTCTCGTGACAACAATGTCGATGGGAGTATCCGTCTATTAAAGTCGGCCGAAAGTCAAGTACCAGGACGACTCTTATTGAATGTACCACCGTCAGAATACAACGAAGATCCTTCTTGTTGTTCGGACAAGACGACAGCTGTCCTGATGATGACTGCGACGAGTGGTAATTCTGCCAAGAGTAGTAGCAACAACACTGCTACTACTGTTCCTGGTGGAATTCTTGGCGGCGGTAGTAATAGTGCTATTCCGCAAGGCAAAAAGAACCGCAAAATGAAGATTATGAAGCGATCCAATTCAAGTCCAGCCTCATCGGCAAGGGAAAACAACAAGAACAATAAGGATGGTACTAATGGTGGCAAGAAACGTACATCGATTAGTGATAAGGAAAAGGCCTATGCCGAAGCTCGTGCCCGAATCATGGGAAGTAGCAGTCCTACGACTACTCCAGAGGAAGATCAACAATCGAGCGCCTCGGCTCCTGCTTCTACGGCATCTCCATTGCACAACAATAACTCTACGGCAGCGTCTGTTTCGGATCCAATCAGCAGCACTACTCAACAGGGTAGTAATAGTTGGGATGGAGCTGTAACATCTCCTCCAGCAGCAGCAGCAGCCACTGACGATGGCACGAAACATGCCAACTACAATTACAATAGTAATACCAAGGCAACCTTTCGTGATCGACGACAAGAAGAAAATGATCCTGATTTTCAACGTGGTGGAAGAATGCCCCTCCATCACAATCCATATGCGGGAGCGGCCGCCGCCGCAGCAGCAGCAGCAACGACCGCTGTTGCTACTGCTACTACGACAATACCTCATGAGTATTATCATACGAATGACTATTCGTATGGATATTCCAATGCAGCAGCAGCAGCAGCACAAGGAATGGTGGGAGTTCCATATGCTGCTACTACTACTGCTGGTGGTGGATACCCACTCCACTCGTCCTACCCACCTCAAACGGCGGTTCAATATGGATATGTGGCAACGACAGCGGAATGGGTACCACCACCACATTCATCATCATCATCCTCTTCATCACAACAACAACAACAACAATATCATCAAGCAGCACGACCTGCTAATCTTCAAAGTTTGGAAGAATTTCCATCCTTGCGATGATATACATTGTATGTATGCAAAGAGGGAATGAAATGAATTGTAGTGTCGTAGTAACCGAAAATCACTAACAATAGGATACGGATACACACACACACACACAAAACACATAAGTATCAACTACATACCGACTACTAGATACGTTTTATATCCATTTATTATTATTGTAGCGTCATTGGTGTAATACTAGTACTAATACTTCTTTAGACTACTACTACTACATGATACTAGCTGCACCCTTACATTACTCTATATTCATTCATTCATCATTCTTCTTCTTGTTCGGTGAGTGGTTTTTTCATTTCCAATACCAACTTTTGAAAGGTTTCCAATGTTTGAACATTTCGTCGTCCCAATTTGGCCGTTTGAATGACAAAGGCTTTTCCATAATGAACCAAGGCACCGACAGGATTACCGTTATTGTTGTTATCTCCATTCCCATCTCTTTCATCTCCTCCTGAATACGAATTTCCCATATGATACAATACTTGTGCGGTTGCTTCATGATCTTTTCCCAATGTTTGTTCAAATATCGCCAATGCCTTTTTCAATTCTCGTAATCCCTTGACATAATCCCCCAATGCATTCAATACGATCCCCAATTGATAATACGTACAGGCTGTATCGACATGATCCTTCCCATAGACAATTCTTGCCAATGTCAAGGCACGTTTCAATTCGGAAAATGCCTTGTCATACTCTTGTGCATGACTATACAATGTACCCAATTGATAATAGGTTGATGCCGTTTCTGGATGTTGTCGTCCCACTGTCTTTTTTTGCAATGTCAATGCCTTGTTCATTTCAATTGCTGCACCCTTGTAATCACCCTTGAGTTTTAAGGTTCTTGCCAATTCCATATATTGTGTCGCAATTTGTAAATCCAATTGAAATTGTTGTTCTTGTTGTTGTTGTTTTGCATTGTTGTTCGGATGGTGGTCATTTTCATCATGATCACTATCCTCGTGGCCGTCACTACTGTGCTGCATTCCTTCTTCCATACTACTGCCCCCCACTACTGCTTCTTCTTGTTCCCCCCCATTTTCATTGTCCGATTTGGAATTTCTTTTCTTGCCGCCATTTATTTTTCGTTTCTTCTTCTTTTGCTTTTTCGGATTATGATGATGATGATGGTCCGATTTCTTGTTATTGTGAATGTTGTGATTGTGATGATCATTACTGATGTTGCTACTACTCCCATTGTCACTTTTCTTCTTTTTCTTTTTCCTTGTGTTGTTGTTGTTGTTGTTGTTGTTATTGGAAAGTTTGGATTTTTTGCTGGAAGTTGTAGATTGAGACTTATTATTGTTCTTTTTGGACGTTTTCTTGCTGTTGTTGCTGTTGTTGTTGTTGTTGGACTTTTTGTTAGAAAATGGAGATATCTCGGCATTGCCAGAACGAGATTTGGACCTGTTATTAGTACTGTTGGATGATTCTTTTTTTTTCTCATTCTTTTTTTTCTTCTTCTTTGGTGACGAGGCTGATGATGCTGATGTTGTGGATTCGTCCTTGTTGTTGTTGTTGTTGTCATTATTCTTCTTGCTGTTGTCATTAAAAGAAGGGAACTGATCACCGGTACTACTCCCTTCTTGATTCTTATCTTCTTTTGGTTCGTTGTGTGATAATGATGGTGGTGGTGGTCTGGAAGTACTCGTAGTAGTTTCCGATGGTCTTGAAGATTCATCCGCTTCATCACTGCTGCTGTTGCTGCTGTTGCTGCTATCGTCGCTACTATCATCGCTGCTGCTGTTGCTGCTGCTATCATCGCTACTGCTACTGCTGCTGTTGCTGCTGCTGGAAGGATTCTGTGAAGATTCCACGTTGGAAGCAGCAGCAGCAGCACTGGATGATGTTGATGGATGAATGATTTCATCGTAAATACTTCCTTCGGATTCTTCTTCTTCTTCCACTGATGATTCGATGTCTTCATCATCATCCTTGTTGTTGTTGTTTCCTACTTTATCATTCGATCCACCCAAATGATAATGATTGGAATTCATTTCTGCATCTTCTTCTTCTGCATCTTCTTCATAGACACTTTCTTCGTAATATTCTTCCACGTAGGAGGAGGATGAAGAATTATCATCGTCATTATTATTATCATTGTCCAAATTCTCATCATAATAATCTCCACTATCATCCGTTTCGAAATAATATTCATCATGGGAAGAAATGTCATTCATCATGGATATGGATGGCCGAGCGAGCCGTTGGATGGACAGAATGAGCGTTGGATGGAATGGCCACCTATTTTTCTTGTTACTTTTTTGGCCTCTCTTGCTCTTTCCTGCTGCTACTACTATACGATCAACGGAGAGAAAAGATGACGACGATTAAGACAACTATTGTGATCCTTGTCGTCGTCCTCCTCCTCTTTTGTTGCGCATTTTATTTTTGGTTTGTTTAATTAGCTTGTTCATTTATGTTGTTGTGTCATAATTAGATTGCGGTAGGCAATCACGTACGTATGGTACTAGTATAGTCAAGATTAAAGAAAGATGTATAGTTCCGAGTTGAGAAAGAGGGAGACGAGTGAGAGGAGATCTTGCAATTCGGGGATTTCAAAAGAGGGGAAAAGACAGTCTGCCCTTTGGAGATCCACACCCCCATTTCTATGAGGGGGTGCAGGAGACAAAACAGCCACAGGATTTCTCCAATTCTTTGCGGGGCGTGTGTGTCATCTCTCTTTTAACAAAAAATAAAAATAAAGCATATGCCAATGTCCAACTGGTCTTGCTTCTCTTCTAGTTTGCTTCCTTCTGCAACCTGCTTCTTCCTTCTCACTCCGCTCCTTTTCTCTTCCTTGGTCGCGCTCATTCCAGCCTCTATTTCATTCCTCTTTACCTTTTTCTTTCTTCTTCCTCCCTGCTTCTGAGTTTCCCCCTTTTTATTTCCACGTGCATAGGTCGGGGCACACGTCACGGAATGGACACTACTAGGTAGCAACGGAAGTATATAACTTTATATATAGCCTTTTTCGGTACTACTAGTATGCCAATTGGTTGGAGTTTATACGTTTCATTGGTTCTATACAGTGTATTGACTAGATACGCAGTCCAGCCGCACACATTCAAAATGTTAGTGTATATAGGCGCAGCTTGGTGGCCGAACGTTGAAATGGTGACGTCCAAGGAATCCCAACCGCACGAAATAACGCGGATTCTCAAAGCGTCTTTAGCGTCCAGAGATTTCCCTGCACACGTGCAGGTCGCAGGCTTACACTAGTTTGTAGTTGATATAACAAGCTATAGCGCGAACCCATCATCAAAAGGATGGAAAATATCTTCTTTTTTTCCGCCAAAATATTGTAGTACATATAGTAGGTTCCTCGACAAAAGTGAGAATCCCAACGCCCAATGCCATCAGTGCCATTAGTGCGTGGGCGTTGGTTGACGTGATATATTCTAGGTGCAAATAGTAGCCATCTGGTCGGAGTGTTTTTTGAAAATGCGTTGATTGACGTGATAAAAACACGCAGAACGAGGAGAATCGAAAAAATTGTGGAAGATTTCTTCTTTTCCCGCCAGAAAATAAGACACCCCAAAAAAAGCAGCCAGGAACATAGAGATTATCTTTCTGCTTCTTTATTGATGCTGATACAATCATGGCGGAACATGCTACAACTACAACTACAACTACTGCAGTAGATCCAGAGGACGATGATGACGATGACGAACTCTTCTTTGTCTACACGAGCGAAACGAAGGAAAGAGACATTCCCGAAGACATTACTCACCTGAGAGTAGATTCTTCCGTGTCGGAGATTCCTTACGAAGCCTTCCAGAAATATGAAAGCTTGGTGCATGTGAAACTTCCAGCGGAATCACTTACAAGAATTGGAGTAGCGGCTTTTCATTCTTGCTTTAATTTGAAACTTGTGGAGTTTGTTTCCAATAATCATTATGCCTACTCCTCACTCGACCAGCATCCTCCTTCTTTGCGTACCAACAGCAGAACGAGTGTGTTTCCAGAACGGGCGGGGACAAAGTTAGAGATTGAAGATTTTGCATTTGGTTTTTGCCATCTACGGAAACTGGTTATTTGTTCTCCTTCCATGAAATTTGGAGAAGGAGTATTCCAAATGTGTCGAGGTTTGCTTTCTGTTGAATTACCTGAGGGACTTCAAGTGATCACCCCGGCTTTGTTTGCTAATTGCTTCGGATTGAAAACGGTCAATATTCCTTCAACGGTAATCAAGATTGATCGTTGTGCTTTCGACCGTTGTCGAAGTCTGCCTTCTGTTGATCTGCCGCACGGACTGTTGGAAATTGGGGAGAAATCTTTTTCAGGTTGTGTGTCAATTGAAACAATACGGATCCCCACCACAGTATCTTCAATCGGAGAGGAAGCATTTATGGAATGCAAAGGGCTAAGGCATATCGAGCTATCAACAACCTTGGAGAGAATTGAAAAAGGCGTGTTCTGCGGATGCGAACAGCTGGAATGCATGGAGATCCCCCCTACGGTATCTTTCATTGGGGAGCACGCATTCAACAGATGCGATTCCTTGTCGCATATCCGAATCCCACCAAGTGTCAAAAGGATTGCTCCTATCGCAGTTATAGGATGCAAAAGTTTGATTTCAGTGGAACTTCCAGAGAGAATCTTGATTGGTAACGCTGACCAAAACTCCCGTGACGAAGGGTCCTTTTATTTGGCAAATCTGGCCATTCCGACACTTCCAGAAGATGATCAGGCAGTGTCGCACTTCCTGTACAGAGAGTCGGGGCTTCGTCGTGTTGTTGACGATGAAGCCGGCCTCCTTCACAAACTGAGGCATCGATTTGATAATGCTCCGTTGAACAAGCTGTGCTACTACCAATCGTACCATTCCCCGGAAGATGCAATGCAGCAACTACATAATCTAGTGGAGCAAGATAATCCACTGGCAGCAGCACACCAAACGGATGAGTTTGGTATGACTCCACTCCATGTTCTGTCGTTGTCCCGGACTCCGAATATGGATATGTTTCTTGCTCTGATGGATAAAGGCAAGGCGGATCATATCATTCATGGCAGGGACTCATTTGGGAAGACCCCAATGGACTATCTATGTTTGAATCGGATGCCAAATTCTAGTGGGGTGATTCGAAGTGTACTTTGCACCCGTTTTAACTATGTGTTGAGGCTGTATCGGTCGGACATGTTACAGGCGATCAACAAGGTTTTGACAATTGATTTTACATCCAGGAGGAAAGAGATTCTTGCTACCTATTTGAAACTTTTAAGCTATGAACGGAAGGTAATTCTTTCGTTATTGAAGCTGCGTCTTTGGGAGAATAGTGGCGCTTCTTTTATCGCGTCCATTGTGCTCCCGTTTCTTGACACTTTGGACGTCGAAGACTATTTCTTCCGTTCAAGATACTGGCGCTCCTATTATCGCGTCCATTGTGCTCCCGTTTCTTGACACATTGGACGTTGAAGCCTATTTCTTTCGTTCAAGATACTATATAGACGGTAGCTGTTTTTAAGAAGTATGGAATCAGATTTGAGCAACTCTATCACCGCTTTGCATTGTTTTCTATTGTTGTGGTTTGTCTTGTGCTCTGCCAACTAGTACAAACAAGGATAACAAGAAAGTCAAGATAAAAGAATCCATTCAATTCTTCTGCTAGGATTATGGATTGTGTTTACATTTACACATCATTGCAGAATAAAAAAGCACACCGGGTGGACAAGATGGGCTACTACTCGTCCGACATTCATTATGATACAATTGTAGTACCTCTTTTGCAATGCCTTGGCTGTAAGGATGGCAATGCGACGTCCTCTCCAACACAACAAGTGGTATTTCTTGGCTGTGATGGACTGTCCAATCTGTTTCTTCTCCCCCGCCCTTCGCTGTTGTTGTTGTATCGCTTCGTCCAAAAATTCCACCAATAGAATTTTTGTCAAAGGGTAAGATAAGTAATACATGGACTTGCCGAGCATCCTTGGAGGACTGATTTGTTGATTGTCAATGATGGAATCCAATGATTCTCGCCGATTTGGACTTCTTTGGGCCAATGTTTCGATGGTGCCAAATTCACAAGCTTTCAAGTGCACTGTTCTTATTGGCAGTCCTGGTCATCCAGTATAGTGGTAGTATTGTAACATAGATCGACGCTTTCCTTCATTCACCTTCTCAAAACTGTAGTAAGAATATCTTTTCATTGATTTTCAAAATACATAAACTGAATACGGAAATCTTGACGATTGTCCATGTGTCCTCTTTCCTCCACGTCTTCGTGGCGTCTCTGTTTTGCCGACAAAATGTTGCTGTTGCCATCTTCTTTACTTTATTCCCGAAACAACCAGGCGTCTTTTGTGACCTTTTGGAATCGACACATCAGGTAGGGTGAAAAATTTGAATCCATTATGGAAGATCGTCTCGCCCCCCTCGGATCTGAACGACAAACAATGATCTTTTTAAACGAAACGACTGTGGATGCTATCATCAATCATTTCGTCAACGTCATTCCAAAATCCACCAGAAGAAGAAAACAACAAAAGGAAGAAGAAGAAGAAAAGGAAGGGAAAACCTTTAATGTCTTTCCTTGACACTTTGTCCCATCCAGCATTTGGTCTCATCATCACGTCAATCGTCATATTCATACACGCCCGCAAGAATTGGAGAATAAGTGGCTGTTCCCCCTCCTAAAAATGGGGGTGTGGATCTGGCCCCCCCCACCAGCTTTGTTTTGGGGACATCCCCCACCCAAAAGGGCGGCAGTCCACTTTTTGGTTGTCTTATTCCACCCCTCTTTGACATCCCCGACGTCGTCCTCCCTCTTTCTCATCATCAACTCGGAACTATTTTTTTCTCTTTCTTCAATCTTGACTATACTAGTACCATATGTACGTGATTGCCTTGTACACATATAGACTTTAATATATACTTTTACGACATAACAAACATGAATGAACCAACAAAAAAATGCGTAACAAGAGAGGACGAGACAATAAGGATCGCACTAAAGAGTCTCGTCATCACTCTCTTCCCCTTCTCTCTGCGTCAATCGTATAATAGCAGCAGCAGCAGGAAAGAGCAGAGACAACACCTAGAAAGAAACAAGAAGGTGATCATCCATCCATACATCCAACGCTCATTCTGTCCATCCAACGGCTCGCTCCATCCATCCATATATCCATGATGAATGACATTTCTTCCCATGATGAATATTATTTCGAAACGGATGATAGTGGAGATTATTATGATGAGAATTTGGACAATGATGACAATAATGATGACGACGATAATTCTTCATCCTCCTCCTACGTGGAAGAATATTACGAAGAAAGTGTCTATGAAGAAGAAGAAGAAGGAGATGCAGAAATGAATTCCAATCATTATCATTTGGGTGGATCGAATGATGGTGTAGGAAACAACAAGCAAGACAAGGATGATGATGAAGACATTGAATCATCATCGGTGGAAGAAGAAGAAGAATCCGAAGGAAGTATTTACGATGAAATCATTCATCCATCAACATCATCCAGTGCTGCTGCTGCTTCCAACGTGGAATCTTCACAGAATCCTTCCAGCAGCAGTAACAGCAGCAGCGACGATGATAGCAGCAGCAGCAGCAGCAGCAGCGACGATAGTAGTGACGATAGCAGCAGCAGCAGTAGTAGTAGTGGCAGTGATGAAGCGGATGAATCTTCAAGACCATCGGAAACTACTACTAGTACTTCCAGACCACCATCATCATCATTATCACACAACGAACAAAAAGACATCAATCAAGAAGGGAGTAGTTCCAGACCACCATCATTATTATCACACAACGAACCAAAAGACAGGAATCAAGATGGGAGTAGTACCGGCGGTCAGTTCCCTTCTTTTAATGACAACAGCAAGAATAATAACAATAATAGCAGCAGCAGCAGCAACAACAACAACAGCAAGAATAATAACAACAACAAGGACGAATCCACAACATCAGCATCATCAGCCTCGGCACCAAAGAAGAAGAAGAAAAAGGAGAAGCAAAAAGAATCGTCCAACAGTACTAATAACAGGTCCAAATCTCGTTCTGGCAATGCCGAGATATCTCCATTTTCCAGCAAAAAGTCCAAAACCATCAGTTCCAACCACAACCACAACAACAACAAGAAAACGTCCAAAAAGAACAAGTCTCCTTCTACTACTTCCAGCAAAAAATCTAAACTTTCCAATAACAACACCACAAGGAAAAAGAAAAAGAAGAAAGGTGACAATGGCAGTAGTAGCAACAGTAACGATCACCACGACAACAACAATCACAATAACAAGAAATCGGACCATCACCATCATCATAATCCGAAAAAGCAAAAGAAGAAGAAACGAAAAATAAATGGCAGTAAGAAACGAAATTCCAAATCGGACAATGAAAATGGGGGGGAACAAGAAGAAGCAGTAGTGGGGGGCAGTAGTATGGAAGAAGAAATGCAGCACAGTAGTGACGGTCATGAGGATAATGATCATGATGAAAATGACCACCATCCGAACAACAATACAAAACAACAACAAGAACAACAATTTCAATTGGATTTACAAATTGCGACACAATATATGGAATTGGCACGAACGTTAAAACTCAAGGGTGATTACAAGGGTGCGGCAATTGAAATGAACAAGGCATTGACATTGCAAAAAAAGACAGTGGGACGACAACATCCCGAAACGGCATCGACCTATTATCAATTGGGAACATTGTATAGTCAAGCACAAGAATACGAAAAAGCATTTTCCGAATTGAAACGTGCCTTGACATTGGCAAGAATTGTCTATGGGAAGGATCATGTCGATACAGCCTGTACGTATTATCAATTGGGGATCGTATTGAATGCATTGGGGGATTATGTCAAGGGATTACGAGAATTGAAAAAGGCATTGGCCATTTTTGAACAAACATTGGGAAAAGATCATGAAGCAACCGCACAAGTATTGTATCATATGGGAAATTCGTATTCTGGCGGTGAAAAAGAGGGGAATGGAGATGATAATAACAACGACAATAACGGTAATCCTGTCGGTGCCTTGGTTCATTATGGAAAAGCCTTTGTCATTCAAACGGCCAAATTGGGACGACGAAATGTTCAAACAATGGAAACCTTTCAAAAGTTGGTATTGGAAATGAAAAAACCACTCACCGAACAAGAAGAAGAAGAAGGATGAATGAATGAATGAATATAGAGTAATGTAAGGGCGCAGCTAGTATTGTGTAGTAGTAGTAGTCTAAAGAAGAAGAAGAAAGAAGCATTAGCACTAGTATTACACCAATGAC
>JAAMXS010003722.1:0-10514 GCA_019693525.1 Cylindrotheca fusiformis | reverse complement strand
CTGGACATAGCAGTATATAATTGGCCATGAGCAAAGCATTGTGTTTGAAGAGACAAACTGCCTGGCTCTTATCGATGGTCATTGCATATGAAAGTGTAATTGGAAACTGCAACCTTTTGAAGACAAAAGACTCTAGCATTCGATGTATCACGAAGTTTGATGCGTGGTAGTGCTATCTTCTAGCCAATGTCTGGACCAACGCCATGGAGCCGAAGGAGTTGCGGGATCCGAAAGTTTTTTTTGTTAGAATGGTTCGATTGCGTTGCTTGTAGCAGATGGCGAGATGCTAACCCAAGCAATGTCCGAGTTAGAAGCCAAAGTAAAATGATTAGGTTCCCCTTCAGCTCCTGTTATGAGTCGTCGTAAGGGTCGAACAACATTACATGCACCTTGCGTCTGATCCTCTGCTGTCCTGAATCATATCCTAAAAGATTATTCAACCTTTCGTGATCTTATCAGTTATATAGCCGGAGGGATCCCCATGGGGGGTCCCCTCCAGCTGGCAAGTGTTTTGATAGACGTTCTGAGAGGCAAAATGAACGGATTACTAAAGGATCGAGTACAGTTTCTACTCCTAAATGCATGAGATGATCCTCTGCTGTCCTGAATCATATCCTAATAGATTGTTCAACCTTTCGTGGTCTTATCAGTTATTTAGCCAGAGGGAACCCCATGCGGGGTCCCCTCCAGCTGGTAAGTGTTTTGGTAGACGTTCTAAAATATGGTGGACATTTAAGAAAAGAGGCAACATGAACGGTTTTCTAAAGGATCGGGTTACAGTTTCTACTACTGAATGCAGAGATGACGAGATGCTAAACCAAGCAATGTCCGAGTTGTTGTGCCAGGAGGGAACCCCATGCAGGGTCCCCTCCACCTGGCGAGTGTTTTGGTAGACGTTCTAAAATATGGTGGACAGCCATGTTCTGTTTTAAGGAAGAGGGAAATGAACAGTCTACTAAAGGATCGGGTACAGTTTCTACTACTAAATGCACGAGACGTCGAGCAAGCAAATGATGCCCTCCCAAAGATTCTTCGAAAAGCGTGAGTCACCTGAATTGCAGGATTCTCATGTCAAAAAGATTCTGACTTCATTTCGAAAAGATCAGAAGATGTTGTTACCTGAATTGCAGAATTCGAAAAAAGCACAAGATGTTGTCACCTGAATTGCAGGATTCCTCTACAGAAAAGGTAGTACAAAATGTACAACTAAGAAAGTAGAAAAAGTCTTTAAAACGTAGATTTTTGTACCAGAAGTTGCAAAGTCGTTTCCTGCCTTGCTGTTTTGATGAATTGTTTGTTTTGTGTTTCATTCTGTTCGTTGTAGTGGATTCAAACGACTACTGATCCAGGGCTGTAGCAGGATGTAGCGTTGTGAAAACGAAATACTGTAATTCTATTGGCTCATCGTGTAAGTACTTTATAGCGTAAGTACTGTAGCGAAAATGATGAATTGTTTGTTTTGTGTTTCATTGTTCGTTGTAGTGGATTCAAACGACTACTGATCCAGGGCAGTAACAGGATGTACAGTAGTGTTGTGAAAACGAAATACTGTAATTCTATTGGCTCATCGCGTTAGTAGTTGATAGCGTAAGTAGCGAAAATGCACCCTCGACAGGGAGTCCCCCATCTGTTCCACGGCAACGCGCAGATCAATCATGTTGGTAGTGATATGCGCAAAGTGTTTTTAGCGTTGTGAAAACGAAATACTGTAATTCTATTGGCTTATTTTCCGTCTCTGGTACTGAAATCGCTGTCGACTCCACGGCTACACAATTCTGGTTGAAAATTACGTGCATTTTTACGATCTTTATAATAGATATGATAAAGAAACGAAAACGCACAAGCACCTGAATCTTTGAAAGAAGGATATTTCAAGTACATCAATCACGATCTTATTCTGCAGAAAATATTATACAGACTTTCTCACCAGCTAGCAGCTAGCTACCGGTAGACATTCGGAAAAATAATCTATTGGGAGCCCTAAGCTGTGTTGGAGCCATAATCACTCAAGAATGCGTCATTGAGCAGAGCAGAGCTCTCATTGCTCCGGTCTGGGTCTCCTTGCGAGGCTGGGAATATTTCTATGCTAGGGTCGATGCCCTCTTTCGCAGTGATCTTGTTGGCGACGTCGTCCCAGTTGGTTCTGATTAACGCAATTATCAAGCTAAGGTTCATTCCAAGGTATGGGATGTTGACCCACGTCCAGGCTGCTTCCAGACCGCCCCCGCGTATCACAGCAAAGTAATAGATTGCAGGCAAGCCAAAAAGCCATAGCCAGAAGATGTTGACACCACCCAACGTCCACTGCATCCCAAGGCCATTGGCTACTCCAGCAAGCATGCCGAACAAGGCTACACTCTCATTGAATACACAAACTTTCCACCAAATCACTTGCGCCAAATCTATGACATCTTCATCCTTGGTGAACAAGTCAATAAATCTCCTCGAGTTTATCAACAGTAGCAGGTTGAGGAACATAAACACAACTGTGACCAGGACGACACAACTGACTGCAATTCGTTTCGCATGTAGGGTGCTGATGGGCAAAGTGGTCCCCATTCTTATTGTCAGTGCAGTACCAGCGCTAAAAGGCACAAATGTTAGCAGCATGGTTACTTGGTTTGGTATTGTATGCACGGACAATGGAACAACTCCCAGCAACCCCACCACAAGCCCAAGAGCCTCCCAAAATATCCATTCACTTTGAGCAAACATCCCCCCAGAGCCCAAATGAATGTACTCCATCATTGGTCCAAACCGAAGCAGCGCGTCTCTCCAGCTACCGAGTCCCGGCCAAGTGCCCGGCACGTATGATTTCTTCCACCATAAATAGAGGATTACCAAGATTGACTGTGACGCCTGGAACACGACGTAGGCAATTGCAGATCCCAGAAAGCCGAACCTGCTCGTCAACAGCTCCAATCCTAGAGGCAGGATCACCCCACATGACAGGATGGAAACGATAATCATAGGTCGCAGTATGTGTTGTGCTGACAAAAACTTCCATGTGGTGTCGTAAAGTACAACGAATGGAATTGACCAGACGAAAATGGAATACCAGTCGGAAGCGTGGCGCGCTGCCTCTGGATCTTGTCCCAAAGAAGTTAAAATATCCTCAAGATACAAAACCAAGGCAATGTTGATGGGCAGGGCTATACAGCATGCAAAGAAAAACCCACGAATGGCAATTAAACCGACTTCCCGATGGTCGCCCGATCCGAAGGATTGTGGTCCCAGCGTGTCCGCAGCGCTGAACAGACCTGACAGTAAGCTGAAGGTGCTGAGATTGCCGGTCAAATTGGCCAGCGTAAAGCCACTCAAATAGGTCGGACCGAATCCCAGCCCCACATAACTTGCCGTCAGCAGGGGACTGACCATGAAGCCCAAGTTGAGGAGCGTCGTTGGCACAGCAAGCTCTAAAAAGAGCCATAATTCCGCCGCAAGGCCATTTTGTGCCGCGTGTTTGGCCTCTTCCAGGGATTCTTCATTGATTATCTCGTCTACAGCAGTTGATGGTCGTCTCGCCGAGGACATGATCCTACTTCTCTAGCAAACGGGCCAATTCCACCGATGTCCCAACTCTCACTTTTTTGGGATGCGAGAAAGTTGCTTTGCGATGGCACACGTTTCAAGCTTGTCCGTTATTTTTTACTTCTGTTCGAGAGGATACCCGTCGATTGAGTCGGCCTAGTCAATCTCTATCAAGGTGTCTTCTTGCTAACAAGGCGAGAACTTAATGTTAGCGATGGTTGAGACGAGCCGAACTTCTGAACTATTCTTGGAGTATAAGGTCCTAATATCATTACTATTCTACAGGCATATAGAATCCCATTGCAAGCTCATGCCACGAGGGGAGTCGTCCAGCTGCTAAACTAGGAGACAAGTTTCTCCTACAGGAGCTTTAGACAGGAGGTGACGCCATTGAACCTTCTATGGTGTACATTTCGTGTCAAAGCAAGGATTTTTTGCGCATGTTCCTCCTTCTTTTGAAGGAGATCTTCTTTCTGTTCCTGGACATTGTCAATCATATGCGTCGCCTGATGGAATGCTCGTAGGATGGCCAACAGGGGTATGCAGATAGTAACCAAAGACTTGGTGAGTGCAACATATGTTCCAGTTGGTGCATCTCTTGCATGAGAATTCAGGACGGCCGTCCAAATGGTTGCCAGACACAGCATCCATTGGGGAAATGCCACGAGAAGAAGTGGAGTCATCGTGTCGACTTCCTCCTTCTCATCACGCTTTCTTGTCACGATCAATCGTGCTGTCCACCGTAGGATTGCAGCACCCATCTGAACAAAGGCGATCAACAGGAGGCTGTATCCAACCGACAGCGCGTCGACGAAATAAGGCAGTTTGAGCTGCTGCATTTGTGATACCAAGAGAACAAATGGAATCGGAAATCCGAATAGCAGGACAACCAAGATCATCATCTCCGAACAGGACATATTCTTTGTTTGCTGCTGCTGCTGCTGCTGCTGTTGTTGTTGTTGATTCTTCATCATCATTGTTGAGACAGGTTGCAATGTTTCTGCAGTTTCTTATGTGTGATGCGTGTGATGCTTTGCAGTACTGTGCTGATCTCATTGCAGTGACCTTTTTGTTCCACAAATTTGTTGTTCTTGTGTGAAAAATCCGAACCCCGATAAGACCAGTATGTGTCGGCCCGCTCGACGAACAGAAATATTTAGATCGGTGGAACAATTTGAACGTTGTACGACCAGACAGCTTCAGCAAACTTCCAATGACCATCACAAGAGAACAATGACACTCGGGATGAAAGAGACAACAAAGAGAAGTCATTGCCGCCTGAACCTTGCTATTCTACACTTTTATTCTATCAAACATGAGTTTTTTCATTTTCTCAAACGGCTGAGCCGTAATGGATATCCTGGAAGGCGCACTGATCGCTCAGCAAGCCAACCTGTTCGCCCTCGACTACTATTATACCATCCATCGTATTTGAGTTTGCGAAATTGGTATCCTTGTCGTCCTGAGTCATCTTTGCAAAGTTTTTCCAGTCCGTGGTTGCAAATGTTACAAGTAAACATGCATTCATGCCAACATATGGGACATTGATCCAAGTCCAGGCTGCATCGAGTCCTCCTCCAGATGCCACCGCGAAGTAGTAGATTGTGGGCAACCCAAAGATCCATAACCAAAAAATGTTGATACGGGCAAGTTTCCACTGCATACCCAGCCCTGTCGCTACGCCACAAAGTCCACCGAACAGTGCACAGGTTTGATTGAAGACACACACTTTCCACCAGATTTGCTGTGCCAACTCCACCACCTCCGAGTCGTTGCTAAAGAAGCCTATGATCCAATCGGAGTGGTTGTACACCATCGTATTGACGAATCCGAAGAAGGCAGTTACCATCATAACAGATGCAAGGACAATATCTTTGGCATGAGACACACTTATGGTCAAAGTCATGCCCAATCGAATGGATAGGGCGGTCCCAGCGCTCAGAGGCGATAGCCACAAGAGCATTGTCACTTGATTCGGAATGGTATGAACCGAGAGCGGGACGACACCCAACAATCCTATGACAAGTCCTACTGCTTCCCAGAAGACCCATTCGCTTTGGGCAAAGATACCACCCATTCCCAAGCTTATGTAATCCATCATGGGTTGGTATTGCAGTACTTCTTGCCGGACGCATTCAATGCTGGGCCAAGTCCCTTTGACATGCGGCTTTTTCCAGTACAAGTACATGATCAGGGACACCGCTTGGAAGGCCTGAAAGTTGACGTACGCCACGGCGGAGCCAAGGAATCCATATTGTTCGGTCCACAGTTCCAGACCGCAGGGCAGAACAATGGCACAGGATATCATGGAGACAATGATCATTGGTTTCATAATGTGTTGAGAGGAAAGAAACTTCCAGATTGTATTGTACGCGACACAGAATGGAAGTGACCAAACAAAGATGCGATACCAATCCAAGGCATGACTCGCTGCCACTTGGTCTTGTCCCAATGCCACCAGCATGTCTTTCAAATACATCACAAGGACCAAATTGATCGGTACTAGAATAATACACGCCAAAACGAACCCCCGGATGGCAATCAATCCCACTTCTTCTAGCCGATGTTGTGGATGTTGTTGGTGATTTCTTGACGCCGCGTACGCTCGTGGTCCCAAGGTATCGGCGGCACTGAAGAGACCCGCGAGCAAGCTAAAGGTACATAGGTTCCCAGTCAGATTGGCGAGGGTGAATCCACCCAGAAAGGTGGGTCCGAACTTGCGTCCCACATAACTGGCTGTCAACAGCGGACTGACGATGAAACCCAAGTTGAGCAATGTTGTCGGTACCGCCAATTCCAGAAAGAGCCACAATTCCGTCGCAAGGTTATTCTTCTTTGTTTCGGGAGGCATTTTGTAGCACGAAGAGGAGGAGGAAGAAGAAGTTTGACACATGATAAAGATGGTGAAAAGTGTCAAAGATGGTGAAGAAGGAACATTATGCCAATGTTGAAGCTTCTATCTTTGATGGAATATAGAAACGAATATGAATCTTTTCCTTCGATGAACGAATGAAGGAAGAAATGAATCTTTCTACATCCAGTGTTCTGTATGCAAATGAATTTTTGAAGTTGGGAACGAAGAAATGTGTATAGGGACGATAGCGATGACCGAATCTTGGATGTGATGGACACGAATCTTTGATCCAGAATTTTTAATCTTGCCGGGACTGCATATGATTCGACCGATCAAATAACGTTCTGCATTCTGATCAAAGCCAGAAGAGGATGACAAGAACACAATGATCTCATCCAGATCATCTAGTAGTATCAGTATCAAACCTTATACTAAATGAATTGCACAGAGACACAAAGTCATACCATTTATTTTTCATATTAGTACAAGGACAGCTTCTTGTATTCTTTACTCAGTCCGGCTCGTTGAACCAATTGCTGAACTACTGTTTCCCATTGAACCTGGTGATTCTGTTTTTCGGAATCCACCACCAAATCCTCCAACTGGCAAACAAATAAGAACAAAACTTGCTTTCGTTCCTTTGCTTTGGTTTGATGGAGGGCCAACGCGTTTTGAAATTGTCCGTCCATGGCATTCCACAAGACATCTACTAATTTTGTGGTCGTCGTGGTTGTAGCAGTAGTAGTCTTCTTCTTCTTCTTCTTCTTTTTGGAAGTCGTCTGTTGTTGCTTGCCTGCTGTTGCCGCCGCCACCCAGCCCAACAATTGGGTCAATTGGCTTGTGACGGGTTCTAATGCACTTCCAATGCTGGTCGCTTCTAGGAAATGGTGTCCATGTCGCACCCAAACATGGGCCATCGTTTGTGCTACATGAAATAAGACACGTTCCATGTCATCTTGCGAAATCCAAGCATCATCATCATCGTCGTCGTCATGTTGTTGCAACAGCCGTAGTAGTAGTCGCAAGGAGAATGACTGCAGATAAAAGGACTGTTTCAATTCCTCCTCTGATTGGTCGGGTGTTGCTGTTGCTGTCGTGTGTGGAGAGACGTACATCAGGACATGCAGTTGGTCCAGCACCAGTTTCCAATAGTCCCCGTCCCCGACTTGTGTGGCAGCCTGGCGCAATTGCCGAATGCTACCCTGGCAATGCTCCAAATATTCCCAGGCCAATTGCATCCGATTGCCCTCGTAAAAGAAATGGTCGTGTTGAAAGGTCGGTCCGAAGGTGAACAATTTCACCAAGTGCACCAGCAGGTCGGGTGTAGGCGCTTGATGTTGTTTCGCCAGGGTAGTTAGCACGGTGGATCCCAAATGGGGAGTGTTCGTATTCAAAGCCTTCCAAAAGGTGGTGGAATACGTGCCGTTCATGGTGGGGTTTCGTTTCTGACTACCACTAGCTCTCTCCTCCTCGTCATTAAAATCACCATCATCATCGTCATCTTCACTATCGGAATCTTGTGGTGCTTGTGGTACGGTGCGATTCTTAGGAGACTTGCTTTCGTGAGAAACGACCGTCTTTGTTGATGACGGTGGTGGTGGTGGTTTAAAGTTGGGCACTTTGTGTCCCATGGAAAAGGTGGGCCTATAGGTCTGACTTTTTGTTGGTGGTTGTGATGGCGGTTTTGTCGCGGCTGTTGTCGTTGCCGCTGCTGCTGCTGCTGTTGATGATGACGACTTTTTGTCGACTGGTGCAAGAATCGACGACATGGGAGCAATTTGAAATTGGTAGTGAAAACGACAATTGTTGCTATTCTGATAGCTGGTCAATCGCAGCACATCTCCCTCGTGCAGTCGAATGGGTTTTTTCGCAGCATCCGCATCCATCGAGGAGATAGTTTTCTTGTTTTTTCGTTGAATGTGTACACAGTTGGAGACCACAAAGAGGACTCGTTGGGCAGCCTGCTTGTCGTCGTTGTCATTGATATAAGCCTTGAGTTCGATTGAATCAGAAGTCACTTTGGTCACCTGCAAGAATCGTTTGGGAATGCGCATGTCGGTAATCTTCATATCGACATGGCCAGCAATCTTCTTTTTGGGATTGCGGCCCAAGATGCTGCCAACTTTCACTGGATATTCTTGATTCCTATCCTTTGTTGCCACAAACCCAAGAAGGCCGTGTTTGGACTTTTTCTTCGCAGACGTCGTCGTATTGTTCTGCAGTTTTCGTTTCGAGGAGGAAGAGGAAGAGGCAGCAGTGGAGCCACCAGCCGCTTGTTTCTTCTTCTTTGAAGGCGGCATGAAAAAGTTACTCACGGTATTGGATTGATTCGAAAGGGCTACTCTTGAACTTCGACGGCGGGATGACATGATCGTGATAGTAGAAGGACAACGGACACAATAACACTTTTACTCTTCTGCTGCAATCGCTTTTTGTCGTTGTCGTGCAACAAGCAAATATACTATGACAAACCAAACCGTGGACAACATCTATGCGCCAAAACTCGAAGGGAGGCGTGTGAATAGTAGTAGTACAGTCCCCTAGTATGTAGCGGAAAGCACATTTGTTGGCGCGCAGAAAAGGGGCGGTGATGTGCAATTATTGGGGAGGGGAGAAAAGGGGTAGTTAGTGGGGAGCACCTAAAAGGGGCAATTCCCTCAAATCAGCCCCTCGTAAATGTAGGCGCCGCCTCTCAAGAATAAAAAAACTGACAATGACAATCTCCATAGAGGTTTCCATAAATCAGTATGTAGTGCATATTCCAAATAGAAATAGCATGTTCTATAGGGATCTATTGTACCTGCATTTGCATATGTTGTGTCGTCCTTTTGCTTTGTATGCCTTTGGTAGATAGTAGTATTGAAATAATTAGAAGAAAGGACGTAGCTATGTACCATATGGCTAGTTTTTTACAGGATAAAACTGTTCACTTGGAACTACAGTACATATGATTAGAAAAAACGGCCTCGGTGGGTTCTCCTGATTTCAACGGACATATATTGGCGCGTGCCTAGATTGGGATTCGTGATAAGAAAATTGGTTAGAATTTCGCTGCTAGTGAGAAACGGCCGTTTCTAAAATGTTGTTGCAAAAAACACAAATCCATATTCACAAAACCCATTGTCTGGAGTGTCGTTTCTAGAAAGGGTATACTCACTTGGGGGTGTCCAGCCTTTTTTTCATTATTCTGTTGACATCTATCCCACACACCAATAACCAGCCAACTCTTTATATGCCAACTCTCATCATCATCAATCGTCAAAGACCAATGAGATCACGCTATTGTAGCTACACATCCAAATCCACAAATCGTTGTTGTTGTCGTTGTTGATCATGGACATTGTCGTTGTCTGCAAGAAGTGCAAGCCACCATCACCGTATACCTTGGGGGTAATCTACATTGTATTGGTCGCTGTCATTTGGAGCATTGCAAGTGTGTTGGTCAAACACCTGTATGACATTGGCTTTGGCAATCCTTTTTTGCTGACGTATGTCGGTGGATCTTTATTCACTTTACTCCTTTTGCCGTTGGCATGTGAAGAACACCAACAACAACAACAAGCCAAGAAGGAGGAAATTTCCTCCCATGATGACTATCTAGAGTATTCACAACAACAAAGTCAAGAACAACAACAACAACAAGATAAACACACACAACCTTGGACGATCCAAGAGCACAGGGAAGCAGCCTCGAAACTTTTTCCTCTTTGGTTCCTTGGAAATTATTCCTACTATGCGAGTCTTCACTACATTCCCATTGCGTCATCCACAGTATTCGCCTGCACGGGAAGTTTATTTGCCTTTTTATTTGCCTTGGTATTGCGACAGGAACGATTTTCTTGGTGGAAACTGTCCGGTGTAGCGCTGGGTCTGGTAGGATCGATCCTGACGGCAATTCATGACGAGGACCGAAAATCCAGTACTAGTGATGATAACGATGATGGTGGTGGTGGCGGAAATGACAGCGAGATTGGAGATTTGTTGGGATTGTTATCAGCCATCGGAATGGGCGGCTATGCCGTGCTGCTACGATTTCAATGTCCACAAGACGAATCACGGATCAGAATGCCGCTTGTGCTAGGATTCATGGGTATGTGGAATACGATTGTCATGAGCCCCATCGCCATTT
>JAAMXS010003704.1:0-11841 GCA_019693525.1 Cylindrotheca fusiformis | reverse complement strand
CTGATCACCAACCCACCTTCCTCTCCAACAATCACAATCTTAATGAAAAGAAACAAAATGATGGATGCATGAAGGATAACACCACAAACCTTGAAAGAACCAAATTATGAGATCGTTTGTTGGCTGATTGTGATGACTTCAAAATGGACTTTTCACTCCATCACACAAACGATGTCCACGCTGTTCTTAGTATCTTTTTCTACGGGATTCCTCGTTCACATAAGAGCGTTTTTGTCGTCGTCTCCACCGCCATGTGTCACGACATATCTACTTAGCTACGTGCGCCATTGTCCAGTATTTCCCCCGTTTATCACTGTGTTGTAGTAGTATTTCTACCTCTCTCTGCTAGCGTGGTCTTTTCATCAATGCGAGGGAATTCATTTGCGACCGGTTTTCCCCTAATATACTGGTTTAGTAGGATTCTACATCTTGGCAGCGTGGTCTATCAAGGCGAGGGAATAAGCCGTTTCTTCCCCCTACTTTGGAAAAGACCACTTCGACTACAATCCTCTTTGCATACGTCACCGGTATCTTTGACATGCTTATTTCTTCCAATGTCAAAATTCATCATGCATTCCGTTTGAAAAGTACAACATGCAATGGTCCGAATCAGTCCATTGGCACAGGCGGTTTGTGATTTGGCATTGAAATTTGGGGAAGGTATATAGTGATGGATATTCCGCCAAGCGCATGTCCCGTCCTTTTATGGTGTGGCACTTTTGTTGGCTGGATATGATGAATTGGAAGGATTGCAACTTTATTTTAGTGACCCGTCCGGAACGTTCGTCCGATACAAGGCCAAGACAATTGGCGCCGGTAGTGAAGGAGCGCAGTCCAATCTCGAAGAATCCTATAGCGAAACCATGACGTTGCAAGAAGAAGCGGAAGAAGTACTCTCTCCACATTAAAACAAGTCATGGAAGAAAAGATTTCCATGGACAATATTGAATTGGCACGATCGAGTAACTCCAGAAAAGGGATTTCACATTGCCACCACCGAAGAATTGGCTGCTGTGCTAGAACGATTGACATCTTAGAACAACTCTTTTTTAAAGTTGTTGTTGTTTTATGATTTTACTCTTTGCTGCGTTTCTTCTTCTTTTCCTTCTTCTTCTTCTTCTTTTTCTTTCTTTCTATACTATAAAGTGATCATTTCATGCGAAAACAATTCGTACTTAAGGGTAAGGCTCCGATTGGAGAGAATATCTTTCTTCCACCTGGGATACTAGTGACAAAGCTACTATATTGGTGACAACAACTACTATCTAGAATTAGCTAAGATGCATATAGCTTTGCGTCTCTCTCTCTCTGCCTCTACGTTACAATCTCGTTTCAGGGTCCAAGCAAAAGAAAAAAGACCGAGAGAGCGATCCCTTGATTGTTGGATATTACATATCCATTGATTGTTTCATTGCATTGCATTGCATTCCAATCCATTCCATCCACGAGCGACGGTATGGGCATTTTATTATTAACATTAGATTTCGATGCGAGTTACCTTCCGCACACTCATTTCGACACCAGATGACGAAGCAACGGGAGTACTTTCGAAGAACTCACTGTATGCATAGTCATCATCATCATCTTCTTCTTCGTTGTTGTTATTGTTGTAACTGTTGCCACCGTTTGGACGATGCTGCTGTTGCTGTTGATACAGATGATGATTCAATGCAAGATCATCCAATATTGCAGAATAGACTGACCTTCCACCAGAATTCTTGGACATGCCATTGTTACCTTCTCCTCCGTCAACGCTCGCGTCAAACGAAGGATCTCTATCCACAAAGGGATCTCTATCCACAAACGCATCTTTGCCATAAAAGCGATCAAACTCAGCAAACGGATCCTCATCAAATAAGGGATCGTCTTCTTCTTCTTCTTTTGGTGGTGGTGTCTTGGAATCGCTAATCTCTGTTTCTTCCGTTTCTGCGGTCGTGTTCAATGGATCTGTATCCGCCGCCTTCTTACCCAACAGACCAGGGAATCCCAAATCCATCTTTTTCTTCTTGGTCTTCTTCTTTGTATCGCTATCTTGGGATTTTCCATGGTCTTTATCTTGAGCTGATGGTGCCTCCTGCAATTCTTCTTCATCATCTCCCTTCTCCTGCTCTTCTTCTTCTTTGGGCTGTTTCTGGCTACTACCACTCGGATAGCTCAGGTCGGTAGTTTCCGTAGCGACCGATTCCGCCACGGTAGACTTGGAATCCGTAACGACAGTAGACTTTGCATCCGTGACAGCAGCGGCCGACGTCTTTGGCTTGTTGGATTCGGACGCAGCATTCCGTTGCTTTCTTGCTCGAGAGGAGGAATCCAGTGTTTTCTTCTTCTTTCTATCAGCATGATGAGAGTAGACATTATCGTCTGGTTCCGTTTCTGCAATGGAAACATTACCAGAGAACAGTTCCCCCAATGCCATCATTCCATGTCGAAATAGAGTGGGTTCCTCTTCGTCTTCTTCTTCTTCAGCAGTGGTAGTATCTGCCAACGTATTGTCATCGGTATATCCTGTACTTCCAGTGTACCCAGTGGTCCCGGTAGTTCCCGTGTATCCAGTGGTTCCCGTGTATCCAGTAGTTCCAGTGTATCCGGTACCCTGTGTATAGTGTGTGTAATAATGGGTATCATCAAAGGTTCCACTTTCTTGAATCATTAGCTTATTTGGTTCCTCTTCCGATTGACCATACAGACCACACATCATCCAGATTGCGGAACTTGGAGCTGCCGCTGCTGCTACTGCTGTTGCTGGTTTTTTCTTTTTGGTCGTCATTGCTGAAGTTGTGGTGGTGGTGGTGGGCTTGGTGGTCTTGATTGGAACTGCCTTATTGGTCTTCTTTTTTTCATTTTCCAGTGCGGCAGGAAGATAGTTGCTGCTGTTATCTTCTGCATTTTTCATTTTATTAGTATTCTTGCCTTTTGCACGACGTTTCTTTTCCATGATTTCCTGTTGCCGTTTTCGTAACATCATCACCCGTTCCATGACGCCATCATCTATTTTCGCCGATGATGATGATTTGTTCTTGCCAATACTAGGATCATGTTCAACCTCCTTTTTATTTTTCGCCATGGTTGGTGAATATGTATTGTCTCTATTGGTGGGAGACGGTGATTTGGTGATTAAGTTTCACCCGGGTACGGTTTTCACTGGACTGATGCTAGTTTTTCTCTTGTGCTGCTCCTTCTCCTCGTCTTCAATGGTATAACTCTATTGAAAACTTCAGCATAATCTCGCAGCATTGATTCCATCCGTATTTACATGTGGTGGCGGTGAAAAAGATGAGAGACAGTCTTGCACCGTATGTAAGAAATAGGTGTTTGAACGGCTCGCGTCGAGTATTATTGCACGTTGAGATTTGAACCTATTGCTTTCAGGAATGGCACACTCGATTTGTACTGCTTTACTTAGAGAATCTGATGAAGAAATGAGGTAGCGCGACCACGGAATTTTCATTTCACATGGTGGTATACACGTTTAAAGGTACTGCTCTAGCCTTTTCGAAGATCGGTCATTTTCCTCATATAGGTCATTTTCAAATGAACGCAAGATCAAGTCACAAAGGTCGGCCGACAAAAAGATCATTCAACCTCTTCAAACCAAGACATCATATCGACAACGCCAAAAAAAATACTTCTTGACCAGAAGACAACACACTTTGTTGCAGCAGATTGGATCATTCTACTTCCTTTCTTTTTGGTGAATCGTCATTCGTTGCAATATATAATGGGCTGTTGTGCATCATCTCCAGGTACGCCACCCGAAGAATTAAAGAGGGCTGATCCAGTGCCCGTCCCGGAACCAGTACCTCCACCAGCACCGGCACCAGCACCTGCACCGGCACCAGCTCCGGCACCGGCACCGGCACCGGCCCCTGCTCCGGCACCGGCTCCAGCCCCCGCTCCAGCGCCTGCGCCAGCCCCTGCTCCGGCACCAGCACCAGCTCCAGGTAGCAACGAAACATGTGATGCCTGTCAATAGTATTCTATCCCCAATCGGAATTACTAACGTTTTTTCTTTCTTTTTTTTCCCCACAGCACCAGAACCGGCACCAGCACCAGCTTCCGGAGGAGGAGTCGTTCCTGCTCCCGCAGGACTTCCAGTGGAAGCGTCGGAACCATCAGAGAATCCACATTTGGCCATACCGGAAAAGAAGGAACATGCCTTTAAAAAGCCAGGTTGGACGAACCGTGGAAAGGATATTCCCGAATCCAACAACAATGAGGCATCGTCCAATGAACCAAAGAGTAGAGGTGCGGTAAAAATGGTCGTCGGACAGGGTGTTGCATCCAAGGTGGCAGGATTGCAATCCCAGGGGATCAATCCCAATATTCAAAAAAAGAAAAAAATGAAAACACCCCGAATCGTGACAGATACCAAAGAAACGACGGATGGAGAAGGGAATATTACAAGAGAAATTACAAGATACATTACCGAACCGGATGGTACCAAACGAACCGAAAAGGAAACTGTCAATATTCCAGCCAAGAAATAAATAAGAAAAATGAGGCTGTCGAAAATGAACCAACACCACTACCAATTCGCACCCATTCTCTTGGACCTTGCTTTTATTCCGTCGGATCCAAAACACAAGCGAATATTATATTTATATGTGATCATTGCCGGTATGTTAATGTCCAATCTAGTTTTAAAAGTTGTCAAAAAAAATCCCATGTCATTTGGCTACTAGTAGTAGAGTCTTGGTTGGAAATCTTGCGTGATGTGGTTGAGGTCTTGTCGTTTTGGTCGATTGAGTCGAAGAGTGCACAAAAACACACACGTCATGTCTTCGTGCGTGTGTGTGTTGAACAACACATGATTGGCTATATGGATATACAGTAGCTTCTGTTTGCTGATCATGGTGATTCTCCTATATCTCCCCTTTTGTATTGTTGCTATTGCTTCCAATCTTATGATGATGATTATGCTTCAAAAAAGGCATAGTACTGATGATCAGAACCATCTCTACAAAGAGAAAAACGTTAATTTTGTTGGACCGGAGTGTTCATTGAAACAACAACAGCAGAGAGTATATAGGAAACAAAACATTGCTGCGTGTTGGTCTTTTTTCTCCAATCAAATGTCACGGATTCATCCATTGTGATTATGATGATGATGAGAGTTTTGAAGAGCGAACACGCAACAAAAGATCTCAACAAGCAACAACAACAAACATACTACCCTCAATTTGTCGGATGGATTCTCGCAACCAGGTGATCGAACAACAAACAATGCAAACATTCCTCAATGGAAGAAAAAAAAAGTTGAAACTACAATCTACAAGAGGAATCTTTTGTTGAAAGCCAGCCATGATAACGGAGACTCCATGATGGGGTATAATTAATACTACTACTACTATGAAATGGTTCTGAAAAGGAAAGAAAAAAACAGAAAACTCAATGGTCGGTTACTCCCCCTATATATATATACAACAACTCATGGTCCCAATTCTGGTGGTCGTGAAAAAAAAAGAGACAAGACGGATGGTTGGGAATATGCATCCAGATTGGAGGTATAGGAAAAGAAATATGATGGCATTTTGTAGGGTGGGTGGAAAAGAAACTACCCCATCGGACAGGTTGTCGGACACTGGCACGCGGACAGTTCGGACGATTCCCTACGTTGATTACACGAAAATGAGAGAAGGCGGAAATCACTTTTTTCCCGTTGTCCCACACAAAACATCTTTTCGCGTTGCCACAATCCATCGTTGTCATTGCTTTTTTCGTTGTTGCTACTACTACACAAAAATGAAAATCTTTTCCTCTTTGGTTCTCATCGCTACGATTCTTTCTACTTCTGTTGTTGTTGTGGTGGAAGGAGCTGGAGCCAGTGTGGGTTCCATGGATTCCTGTCCCGACCAAGCCAACTGTTTGCAAGTCACCGTCAACGAGATTGAATCCAAGTGTGGTTCTCCATCGTGTGAGTTTGAAGTCTGTTGGCAACAGTTGACTGCCGCCACTAGCAGTGGTGATGGTATGGCTTGTACCAAGTATGGCGACGTTCAATACGTCGGCGACATGCATCGTTTTGGCCATACGGAAAGAACCGCCGATGGTGGTTGTGTCAACGTTGAGAATTCCAACGGCAAGGGTTTTTGGGATGACAATTGTACCGATCCCGAGAATGTGTACTCGTCTGGATATGACTATGTGTCATTCTTTCAAGGTGTCTGCCAGGTCGTCTCTCCCGGACATACGGCCCATTTGTTGGTCTACGATGGATCTTCCTGTTCTGGATCGGCAACCATTGCCGAAGCCACTGGCATTTCTACTGATGGAACTGGTACGGGTAGTAGCAATTCGACGCTCACAGCCACTTGCCTTCCGTCGACAAGCGATCCGTACTCTCCCACGGGCCAAACCTTCTTTCCAGCCAGTTCGGGACCTGGTGGAACTTGTTCCGGTGAACCCGAAGGCCATGAATGTGTTTGGGCCATTACCGTCCCTTCCACTTGTACACACATGGAAAGTTCCTATGAATGCAACACCGAACCGACCGTAGAAGAAGAAGTCTGTCCCAACTTGCTCGAATACTACCCCAATGCACAGAATGGACCTCCACCCATTGTTCCCATTCATGATATTTCCTTCACGAATGCTACGAACAATGGTACTGGTGCTGCTGCAACTCCGGCAACAGTGTCCTTTCGTATCCGGAATCCCTTTGGAGATGATTATCATGATCTCTACACGGTCTACCACGAAGCCGCTCATGGTGATACAGCCTGTCACCGCGAAGAAAAGGCAACGAGTTGTGCCAGTGATGCCGTCATTACGGCCCAGTGCAGTAATGATGATTCGGATGATGAATCGTCATTGCCATTTACATTCGTGACCATCTTTGCTGGTGGGTATAGTTCGTCATCCGGTGCACCCATTATGGCGTGGGAGGCTGCCGATGATGATGGATGTGTGGGAAATCCCATTTTCAAATGTTGTCCCATTCCCAACGAGGAAACCTTTGCTGCCATGCCCGAAAATGTCGTCGCTTGGACCTATTTGATCCATTGCAACTGTCCCGAAGAAGAAGAAGACGACGATGGTGGTGAAGAATGAAAAGAGGGGAATGATTGATATGACCATTCACCACCATCATCATTGGTGATTCCTAGAGTGATACTCTTTCTCTATAGCTAGATTGTTCGCTTGCTTGCTTGCTAGCTAACTAACTACCTTCTAGTAGAAACAGTATACTACTCTAGAAATCATACAAGGTAGAAGTAGCTAGTTGTCTGATTCTCCATCTACTACTTCTAGTTCGATCCGAAAACAACGATGAGTCGAGATAGTCAATAACAAAAGGATCAAAGTGCATTTTTTGAGTCGAGATAGTCAATGGAAGGATCGAAGTCGATGTCATTGGATCCGCGCGTGATGTGTAGTAGCGCTTGAGCATGGAAAAAGTGATATCCAAAATCCTACCTCTTCGTAGTCTCTAGTACTAGCCATGCAGGATTCTCCTCTCTTGGGCCCAAACTGCCCGTGATCAATAAACCAACGCAACCTTGGAAAGAAAAAAGAAGGGTATAGCATATATCTCTTGTTATTTCATTCATTCTCTTCCTTTTTACAAAGACAGACCCATTTCAAAGAAGGAAGGAAAAAACAACAACACACATACAGGAAAACATGACACTCTTTTTGCACTCTTCTAGGACTCGAGTATGGACTCTGCTCCTCCTTGTTTGCTGCTGTGTCCAAGTCATTGTGGTTGTGGAGGCAGCTGGGACCAGTTATGGTTCCATGAATAGTTGTAACGAACAAGGAAGTTGTTTGCAAGTGACTGTCAATGAATTCATACCCAAATGTGGTTCTCACACTTGTGAATATGAAGTTTGTTGGAGACAATTGTCGGGTGGATCTACTACTAACAATGGTAGTAGTTGTGGCAAATATGGTGATGTCCAATATATTGGTGATATGCATCGATCTGGTGATGCTGAAACGACCGTCGAAGGTGGGTGTTTGAATGAAGAAAATGATGCGGGAAGGGGTTATTGGGACAGTACCTGTACCGATCCTGAAAATGTCTATTCGAATGGTGTAGCATACCAATCCTTTTTTCATGGGATTTGTCAAATTGTTGCTCCCGGCCATACGGCCCATTTACTCATTAATGATGGAGCATCCTGTTCGGGAACGGCCACCATTGACGAGGCGACAGGATTGGATACCGATGGAACGGGTACTGGTTTGACGGCAACTTGTCTTCCATCGACAGAGGATCCCTATTCGGCAACCGGACAAACCTACTTTCCGGGTAGTAAGGGTCCCGGTGGGACCTGTTCCGGTGAACCAGAAGGATATGATTGTGTTTGGGCCATTACGGTTCCATCCTCTTGTGCGTATGAAGAGGGTGATTATACATGCTATACGGAAATTAATCGCAACGATCAAGATGTATGTCCCAATGCTGATGGATCGTCTGTTCTCAAGTATTATGAACATGACAAGAATGGTCCTCCACCACAAGTTCCCATTCATGATATTACTCTCAATGGAAATGGTACAGTCTCCTTTCGTGTTGTGAATCCGTTTGGAGATGATTTACACGATTTGTATACCATCTATCAAGATGCCACAACCAATGGTAATAATGAAGAATGCAACAAGGAAGATAATGCTGATACTTGTTCCAGTCCCAAGGTCCTTACTGCCCAATGTTTGGATGATGGGACCTATGCTGTCGTTACGATCTTTGCGGCTGGATTTGATTCCGATTCCGGTGCGGCTGGACTTGTGAATGATGGTAGTGATGGTGATGGTAGTGACATTTATGATTGTTGTCCTAAAACATTTGAACCAGCCGATCATTTGCGACCGAAATATACTGCGTCTTGGACGTATGTACTCTTTTGCCAATGTCCCCAAAATGATGATGAAACTCCCAATCGTCGTCACCGTTCTCTCTTCTTGAAGAAGAATGATGGATTGGACGCGAACGAATTGACAGAACGATTCCAACGAGGTGAATTGTTTGATGAAGCCACTAAACGACATTACGGACTTGTCGATTAAAAAAAAACAAAAGGAACAAGAGGAGAATAAAAGAACCGTTCCACCAAATAGTAGATAGATAGTATTAGCACTATCATAAACAATACTATATATTAGTTACAACAAGAACTTTGTATTTTCTGAATCACACGGTCTATTGGACTGACCCAAACGAGGATGGATTCAACGGATAAGAGAGGGATAGCAGCAGTCATACTACTATAGAAAGTAGCGAGCATGGTAGTATAAGAATATACTACTATTAATTTGAACTATTTCTTTTGTATTTCGAGGATGAGACTCAAGAGGAGGAGAGTATCATCGACTGTGTACTAGAGGTAGGTTCACACGTACCCAATAGTCGTGGCGAGTAGCAATTTGAAACACAAAAGAGAGAATGTGTTGCGCTAGTAAGTATAAATAGAGTACAATTGTTGAATGTATTTGATGGACCAAGACATCAAAACAGTGGTGTTCTCGCCTATTTTTGGCTTGTCTTTCAAAATATGAGCTAGGTTATTCACCAATAGTAGTCGAGCGGTTCGTTTGACAGTTGTGGGACTTGGCTAGTCTTTTTGGCGGGTGTGTGTCAGACTCTTGCGAACTTTTTGTATTTGAGAACTAGGACCGTTATGTATCATTCCGACTTAGGAATACGGCGGTTATATGCCTCATTCTTTCCATATCCAACTGACAAGAAAACGAGCACGCATATGGACCAACGTCCTTCAAATTAGGAAAATTACACGAATCAAAATATTTGGATCTTATATTATTCTTGTCGTTGTAAGTGAAACGCCGTTTTAAGTGTTCCAGTAGTAGAACCACAACTAGTAGTAGAGAGACTACTATACCCAATAAAATACAGATGTATCACAGATAATTGTCAGAGAATTTACAACAACAAGCCACAAACAGATTTATGCATTAACCACCAGCCACTAGTACCATACCATGAATTCACCATCCAACTTATATCTGGAAGAAAAGGATGACGATGATCAAATAATCGCTGATAGTCAACCCCACTGCTGGGCACAAAGCTACCACCACCACGACAATATCAACAATCGTAGCAGTAGTAAAAGCAGCAAACGAGAACAACAACAAGGTCATCGTTCCAATGGCCAACAGTCATCGTCAAATGCATTCATATGTGCCACACCACCTGCTTACGAAAGCAATATGAAAATACGACATATGGATCTGTTCTTGGATAGTTTGATGGAAACCTTCTTGCCCTGCAATAGCACAGAGTCTACCTTGGAGGGGACCATTCCAGTACGATCCATGGCAGCGGTTGCCCCACCCCAACGAGCACAACCACAACAACGACGACCCCAACCACCCGAACGACGATTACCTGCTCGATCGAAACGAAGGAATAACAAGACGACTGGAAAAATGTTCAAACTCATTCGGGTAAGACGGGGTGAAAATATCGGTCTCCAATTGTGTGAAATGGCCAAGGGCATTTACATTTCCAATATTGCCAAGGAAGGGACTGGATTGAAACGTGGAATGCGAGTTATTGCCATTGATGATTGTCCCTGTCCTAGCTCGGTCGGGAAGGCTGTTCAATTGTTTTCACAATCCTACCAGGAAGAATACGTCACGTTGGTCACGGCAGAAGAACATGACTTTGCAGCAGCCACATCACCAACAACACCAGCAGCAACAAAACGAGCAGTCCGCGGTGGTGGCATGCTGGATGACGATGGAAGTATGGGATACATATAGACCAAGCAAAACAAGCGATTAAAGGAAACACAAAATCTGCATAACTGTTTTTGGAAAAACAATAGAGGAGCTCGGATGCGTAGAGGACATCAACTAGTACTACATTAAGTACACTATGTAGCTAGTATTACATTATTTTCTAACTTCCATTGCCTCATCACATGATGCAGAACTTATTTTTTATACATCGATATTAACTACCTTGCCTTTCGGAGCTGGAAAGGCATCTAGGGCTGATTGGTACAACTTTTTCGTCACACCATTGGGGACATAGGCAACTGTTACTCCCAGTCGAGCCACATCGGCACAATTTCCACGTTCATTATCAAAGAATACCATATCTTCTACTGCAATTCCCGTTTTCCTCGAGATGCGACGAAAGTGATCCCGTTTGTTGTCATAGGATATTTCAATTGGACCATTCAAAACGGATGCCATGGATGTTTTCCCATCGTCCAGCAGAAACTTGTCCAAGAGTTCTCTTGACCAACTGGGCTCATCGGTCCGAGAAGATATGCCCACTAATACTTCATCTTGCCGTCGATACAGCTCGGAAAATATTTCTCGAACATTTCCCAACAAACGGACCTTTTCTCCACCCGCCGAGATCATATTGCCCTTTCCATCAGGTTTGAATGGTGATCCTTTGCCATACCAGGAAAGTTCATACATTTCCGGTTTCCAAAGACAACCATCCAAGTCAAACGCTATCAATTTAGGACGGCCATCATTCGATTCTTGGGGCTCATCCTTACTTGACGAGAATCGCCAAACACGACGAAGGGGCCGCCGATTCGCAATTGATCTTTGAAATGATGAGACAAAAATCGAAACGTCAAAAAAGACGACTTGGATTGCTAGAATAAAAATGAAACAAGGAATGTGGGTTATCATCTTTTCGCTGCGAAATGCTTGTTGTACAAACCCAGTGATGGCCACGGCACCTTCTCTGGTTATTGATCTTATCGAGTGATTTGTTATTACATACCCTCTGACTCACTCATCCGGCACGCTTCTGGTCTAATCGACTAGTTCGAATGGAAGAAAGTTTTATAGATAGATAGAGTGTCACGCCTATAGTATTAAATCTACTAGTCGAACGGCCTGTGT
>JAAMXS010003698.1:0-49047 GCA_019693525.1 Cylindrotheca fusiformis | reverse complement strand
CGCCCGGGCCTCCTCGTTGGGATGCGGCAATTCAATCTTTCGATCCAATCGTCCGGATAGCATTCTGTTGGCCGGCGGGCCGCTCAGCACAGCATTGCTCACCCCGTCAGTGCAACTCGCATACCTCTCGCTTATAGTACATAGAGCGGAGTGCCCAAACTTACTGTTTACGAAATTATTCAAGGTGGCTTGCGTGCCAGGCTCAACCCACACTGACGCGACAATGTAGTCTGGCCTCCCACGACTCTCACGCTCAGTCACATGTTGCGCGTATGCTTCTGCAAGCCGACGCTGTCGTCTTTCGAGCACTAGGAGAGGTACAAGAACGGCAGCAAGTAAAATAGCTACTACGTGAGGTGCGTACTGCTTCACTACTCTCCATGGTTTTCTCCTGGTGCTGCTGGTTGCGGATACCATGGTTGACTGCTAACGCTAGCTCGTTTTCCTGTAAATGCATCAATTCCTAAATTCTTAAAAAGCCAAATCGAAACCGTTTCGAGGCAAATAATACCCCCACAAGATATTATACGTACTGTATTGTTTAAGAGGTCTATTTTTGTTGAGCTCGACACCTCGGAAAGATACTATTGAGAGAGCGCTTTTCCTATCCTTAATCGAAACAATCAGCAGAAGAAAAGCTCGTTAAATATGCTGTTTTCCTATTAAAAGTAGGCCAGGGATTCGAAAGGACACTATTATTTATGAAAGGACACTATTTTTCTTTTGAAAGGACACTATTTTGTTTTCCGCAATTTGAAAGGACTCTATTCTTGAAAGGACACTATTTATTTTTTTGAAAGGACACTATTTATTTTTTGAAAGGACACTATTCTTGAAAGGACACTATTTACTTTTTGAAAGGACACTATTTACTTTTTGAAAGGACACTACAGTATTTATGAAAGGACACTATTGATGAAAGGACACTATTTTTTTTTTGAAAGATGGTCTATGTCGGGTGTTGTGAGTTTTACAGACGTAGAGAATGTACCGGAAGGTTACCAAAAACACAAAGAACTTGGTCAGCAAAATTGGTCACATGGTAACAATGCCAAAATTACTAGTCGAACCCGACGAAAATCAAGAAAATCCCCCAAGTTGGAATATAGCGCAAAGACGTGCGACATCTTTTTCTCTTTGCAAGGAGAAAAGTCGCTCGAAGACGATATTAGCAAACAATGAGCACTGTTGCCACAAATACTTCCACCAACAGCAGCAGTAACTCTTCAATCGACTCACATACAATGCTTTATGATGCTATGAATACGATATGACGCTGGTCCAAGATAGCCATCTGCTGCACCGCATTCGTTCGTAAATCCGGCACCATTGTCAACAGGCGAGCCCATCAAAGGAGTCTTTCCAAAAAAAGGGCTAATGTCGATTCAACGGCAAGAAGAGCACAGCCACCACCACCGCTGCTTGAGCCCTCTGTCATGACAGACCGACTCAAATTCTACGGCAAGGACTCGAAAACGTGGCTTATCCTCAAAGGAGTTCTCAGGACCGAAGATGACATCAAAGCATACGAGTGTGCCAGGGCATGCCATCTCAGTGATGTCCTTGGAAAATGAAAAGTAGGACTGTAAATACCTATGTCACCTCAGTTATGTCCTTGGAAAATGTGTAGACCTAAGTCGTCCACGCAAAATTAGTTATTTCTCTAACACATCAGTGTCCTTAAGGGGGGATGAAGGAACGTGGAATACACCGCAGTGCAGAAATAGATCTCGTTCCTCAATTACATTCTACATGCTGATTTTTATTAATTCCTTTTTCGAGTAAGTGCAAGATTCTACATGTTAAATCAGAAAAAATCGTGCGGTATTTTTGAATTAGCAGCAGCTTTATACCTCACCAAATCGCACATCCAGTGAGTTTTGGCAGGAGCGAAAATCCGCACCAAATTGTGCATCCAGTGATTTTTTGAAGCAGCTCTCACCAAATCGCGCATCCAGTGATTTGTTGTACGAACGAAAACCCGCACCAAATCACGCATCCAGTGATTTTTTGACCAACCTTAAACCTCACCAAATAGCGCATCCAGTGATATCCTTCTCAAATCGTGCATCCGGTGATTTTTATTACCTGCTTGAATGGTCATTTCTTGCGCTTTGATTTGACGGACTTATCTACTATGTTTGGTCGGATATGTGTGAATATCGGAAATCCGTGGATGGTCATACTGGCCTCTCACTGGATACTTGATCGTGTCGATCTGCTAACTTCGGTACTTTCTGTAGCTAGTTGTACCATGGAGTCAGTACCGGGAGTTATCTGCGCTTATGATGGTCGTGATATATACGGATTTTAGCATAGAGTTGCTCACAAATTATAAAAATATAAATTTTTTTAACTACTATGGAATTTTAACTAGTCAATTCGGAGACCTGGCAAAACACAGCTTGTGATACGTGACACATCGAAAAGAAGTCCTCCGTAACAGGAGTTATGTGCCAGAAATAACCAGCTGTTTCAATTTTTTTCCGATCTACATTTGCATCATCACTTGTACATCTTATCTTATCAGCTTCACAGGGCTGACTAGCCAATGGCACTAACAGTGAGCCAACAATATGCCCCATTCTTGGTCATATTTTCTTTTTACTTCAAGTCTATCAAAAGAATTAACTTCTGCAGTCTATCAATAGAATTAACTTCTACAGTTTTAATAGAGAAATATTTTTGGAGGCGCAATATAGAGGGCATAGAACGTGATGTCCTTGGAAAAAAAGGAGTAGGACTGTAAATATTTGTTTCTCAAAAACACTACGCATTGAAAATACCATTTTAATGCAATACGCACAAAACCCTCCAGTGCATTTTTCGGCGCTACCAAATCGAGCAACCAGTGGCAGCTTTGTACCTCACCAAATCGCACATCCAGTGAGTTTTGGCAGGAACGAAAATCCGCACCAAATTGTGCATCCAGTGATTTTTTGAAGCAGCTCTCACCAAATCGCGCATCCAGTGATTTGTTGTACGAACGAAACCAAATCGAGCAACCAGTGGCAGCTTTGTACCTCACCAAATCGCACATCCAGTGAGTTTTGGCACAAACAAAAATCCGCACCAAATCACGCATCCGGTGATTTTTTGAAGCAGCTTTCACTAAATCGCGCATCCAGTGATTTTTTGTACGAACGAAAACCCGCACCAAATCACGCATCTAGTGATTTTTCTAAAGGAAAAAAAACTTTAGGAGAACTTCGGTCTCCGAATTGACTAGTGAAAAATTTCATAGTAGATATTTTCGAGCTTCGATCTGAAAAACACCAAATATTCCATGTTATGCAATCCACACATGGTCTCACCCTAGAGAATCATCCTAATCTTTGGCACTAGCCAATAACACTATGTTGTAGAAGCAACGTTTAACAACAAACTAAAATCTAAACCAAATTATTACGAATATTTTGCTCTGCCTGTTCCAACACAGGGCCAACAAAGTTTTTCAATAGACTCTTTTCCGGATGGTTTTGGTCCCACATCGGGGACCCGGCCAACTATTTTATTGATTTATCTAGGCTTGAATGTAGGGTTTTATGACGGTGATAAATTATGCGTGTGAGCGCCAACATTTTTGAGAATCAATCATTGGTTAGCAGCAACAAGCCAAGCAAACTCACCTTCTTGCATCGCTCGAAACGAGTTTCCTTGCTTCTTGAATGACTCCGCTTTGTTGCTGAACAAACACCGGGCAGGAGGTTGCCAGCGTCAGACGACGAATCTGTGATTTTTTGTTGTCTCTTTCCAATTCTGATGTGTTTCAGAATGTGTTCCGATGATCCGTTCATTCAATGCCTGCTCACTGTGACAGTGTTTCGAAAGATTTAATTAAAGAATCCATAGGAGGGAGCGCGGGAAGACATTTCAATGTACTGGCTGTACAGATGAGCTACAGCCTCTCAGTTACAGCGCGGACTAGCTAGCTACTGCCACGCGTGCATCAACAACCGAATCATTCGACCAGAGTCTGGTGGATTGTTGGGGTCTAGACTTGCTAGAAGTGGAATAGAATGGTGTAAAGTTGGAACAAGCTCTGCATTGGAATAGATAATAAGATTACTTATAGTAGGCAAAGGGAGAGTATAGTAGCTATGATTGGTCAGAATTGTTGACTTAGTAGTACCCAAAAAATCCTGCCCATCTTCTTGCTCTAAAAGTCGACCATCGAACTATAAAGCTCACATAAGCTCTGCATAGATAAAAATAATAAGCCCATGAGTTGTTAAAAGTGTTCCGAAGCATTGGTACATCGGAATTGTCAACGTACCTTGTGTTTTTGCCCGAATCTGGTGAATTGTCGCACCTTGACCCTTGGAGATGGATCTTCTAGCTCTAAAAGTCGACCATCAAACTATAAAGCTCACATAAGCTCTGTATATGTATAAATAATAAGCTTATGAGTTGATAACAATGTTCCGAAGCAATGATAGCTCGGAATCGTCGACTTACCTTGTGATTTTGCCCGAGTTTGGTGAATTGTTGCATGTCGGCACTTACAGATAGATCGTTTGCTCTAGAAGTCGCCCATGAAGGTAAAAAGTTGGCATAAGCTCTGCATAGGTATAAATAATAAGCCCATGAGTTGTTAAAAGTGTTCCGAAGCATTGGTAGGTCGGAATTGTCAACGTACCTTTCGATTTTGCCCAAATCTGGTGAATGGTGGCACCTCGACCCTTGGAGATGGATCTTCCTGCTCTAAAAGTCGACGATCAAACTATAAAGCTTCCAAAAGCTCTGCATAGGTAAAAAGAAGAAGTGCATGAGTTGTGAAAAACATTTCAAAGGATTGATAGGTTGGAAGCTTTGACAAACCTTCAGATTTTTCCCGAATCTGGTGAATTGTTGCGCATGGACAGTTCTTGGAGATGGATCGTTTGCTCTAAAAGTCAATCATCAAACTATAATGTTGGTAAAAGCTCTGTATTGGTATAAATAATAAGCTCATGAGTTGTTAATAATGTTCCGAAGCATTGACAGGTCAGAATCGTCGACGTACCTTTGATTTTCCCCGAATCTGATGGATTGTTGTGAGTGGACCCTTCGAGATGGACCATCTTACTCTAGAAGTCAATTGCCAAAGTATAAAACTGGCACAGGCTCTGTATATGTTTAAATAATAAGCCCATGAGTTGTTAATAATGTTCCGAAGCATTGATAGGTCAGAATCGTTGACGTACCTTTGATTTTCCTCAAATCTGGTGGATTGTTGCGAGCGGACCCTTCGAGATGGACCTTCTTGCTCTAGAAGTCCACCATAAAACTATAATGTTGGTATAAGCTCTGTATTGGTATAAATAATAAGCTCATGAGTTGTTAATAATGTTTCAAAGTATTGATAGCTCGGAATCGTCGACTTACCTTGTGATTTCGCCAGAGTTGGTGAATTGTCGCATGTTGATGCTTGGAGATAAATCTTCTTACTCTAGAAACCAAAAATCATGGTATAAAGTTGGTATAAGCTCTGTATTGGTGTAAATAATAAGCTCATGAGTTGTTAATAATGATCCGAAGCATTGATAGGTGAGAATCGTCGACGTACCTTTGATTTTCCCCCGGGTCTGCTGGTGAATTGGCCTTGTTGCGAGTGGACCCTTCGCGATGGACCATCTGTACTCTAGAAGTCAATCATCAAAGCATAAAGCTGGTATAAGCTCTGTATATGTATAAATAATAAGCCCATGAGTTGTTAATAGTGTTCCGAAGCATTCATAGGTCAGAATTGTCGACATACCTTGTGATTCTGCTGCCCGAGTTTGGTGAATTGTCGCATGTCGGCACTTAGAGATAGATCGTTTGCTTTAGAAGTCGCCTATCAAGCTAAAAAGTTGGCATAAGCTCTGTATAGGTATAAATAACAAGCGCATGAGTTGTGAAAAGTGTTCCGAATCATTGGTAGGCCAGAATTGTCAATGTACCTTGTGATTTTGCACAGATCTGGTGTATTGTTGCACGTCGGCTGTTGGAGATGGAACTTCTTGCTCCAAAAGTCGACCATCAAACTATAAAGCTGACATAAGCTCTGTATAGGTATAAATAATAAGCCCATGAGTTGCGAAAAGTGTTCTGAAGCAATGACAGGTCGGAATCATTGACGAACCTCGTGGTTTTGCCTGAGTTGGTGAATTGTTGCACGTCAACACTTGGAGATGGAACGTTTGCTAATGGAGTCGACTATCAAAGTATAAAGTTAGCAGAAGCTCTGTATTGGAATAAATAATGAGCTCATGAGTTGTGAAAGTGTTTCCAAGCATCGATAGGTTGGAATCGGCAACATACCTTGTGAATTTGACCAAAGTCTGGTGAATTGTTGGGTCTGGATCGTTCGAGAGGTAAATTTTTCACTGGAAGTAGGAAATTCTTGTAATAAAAGACCATAAGCTCTGGACTGAGACAAATAGTAGGTTGATGTTGAGAGGAATGGAGATGTAGTCTTGATCGGTCATCGTTTTGGGTACCCGACTGTTTTGCCTACTAGTAGCCTCCTCGCAGTGGAGAATTGCGACATTCGGAACCTTCGACAAGGAAGTTCTTCTGGAAGTAGAGAATCCTCGCTGTAAGGTACAACAGGCCCTGCATTGATGCAAAGAATAGATATTGTTAGACACAATGAACTTCGAAGCTTTGAAGAGTTGGCCGAAATTGTCCACGTACTACCATGTGACTGTGCAAAATGACCGGTGAATTGTTTTGCTTGGATTTGCTGGCCATGGATGTCAAGGACCGGGGTGACGGCATCACTTTCTACAAGTGGGGTCCTCGGCTGGAGACGCCGATGATTGACGAATAGTCGAATTGCACAGATGTCCATTGATGGGGAATGGCTTGGAGGGTTGGAAAGTAAGATCAACATGGAATCATACTTGCCTAGCATGGCGAAAAAATCGTCCCATAACTTCTGTAGGAATCGCTCGTATTGGTCGCAGGTTGAGTTGTACAGGTATGCAGCAAAGTTGAAATGGGGTGCCCTCCCAATTAAGATTCCTTTTGTCAGAAGATGGTCCTCCAATGTGACACCATTTGGGACTGCTGTCATCCTGCTGTTTGTGGATCTAACCAAATTCTCTGTCTGGTACATACAGCCAGTATTCCCCCTGGTGGGTCCGAAGCCGGGCCAGGAAAGATCCACGGGGTTCAACACGAGCTTGTACTTTCTGGCCGCAGCAAGAATGCCATTTGTGACATGTGCCCTGTATCCTGACAAATTCCGACTTCGGATATTGAGTGACCAGGGGAATGAAGGATCCCGGACCAATGCTTGGCTGACCCTTGTTTGGGTGCTTTGTCTTTCCTCTTCAGCAGCAGTTGGTGGTCGAGGGATAAATGCATACCTTTGTTGTTGCTCAATATAGTCCTCGTTAGCCATTACAATTGGCTTTTGGCTTGTCGAGGGTTGAAGCAGAAGGATTCCTGAAACCAATGCTCGGCCTCCACGTACTAGTTGGGGGAATTTTGGTTACAATTTTTGGGAGAATTTTGGGTGACTATTACTATGACGTCATGTTACCATGTTACCAAATATTTGGTCATGTGACCAATTCCGTTCTAGCATTTACGCGTGTTTTCCATTTCTATACCACTAATAATATGTAAGGGAAGTCCTCTTTATTAGAGTGGGAACTGTCGGTAGCCTTTTTGGAACATTTGTGTTCGTGGTTCGACTGACTCAGGGATGTCCCGCATGTGTCGTGGCGACAATTTGCTACGACTTACAGCGGAATGGTTCGAACTGGTCGACAAACAGATGAGGTTTTCTCTTTTTCGACAGATGTACTCTTCTCCAAGCATCTTGTCAATTTTCTATTTTCAAGATCCTGAACCGGCTAACTTACAATCCTAACATACACTAAACAAAACAGGACTTGTACAATTGAAGAAACGGGACAACTTCTTCCTGGTTGCTGCTATTGATGTACAGAAGCTAGACGCTTGGTTGCTTCCTCATTGACGCGCCTGAGCTTGTCAACCCGCTTCTCTCCAAGCACCTCATAAGCCGTGGACAAGAATTCATCGGACGATATCATGTCTGTTCTGCAGAAGGGGCATTCATTGTGTCGTTTCTCCATCCATTGCATCAAGCACTCAAAGTGGTACATATGCCCGCAAGAATTCCCAACGACAGTCTTTTCTCCATTTTCTATTTCGATTTTGTTTCAAAAAAAGTGAGGCCAGCGCAAAAATTGTAGCGCCTACAGAATGAAAGCTCTTCTTACCATAATCACAAAGGCATATTGGACATCCACCCTCTTCTTCGTCCTCTTGGGATTTCGCTGGTTCCATTGTCTCACTTCCGCATTCAGAGTCCGAGGCCGGGTATTCAACACCCTTGTCATTGATGTCTTCCTTCTTGTTTTTATCGTGTTGTAATAAGTGCCACAGGGAGTGCGAGGGAGAAAACTCGACCGGCACGCAAGTTCTGCTAACTTCAATGTTCTTGTCGACAACATCATTTTCTTCTATTTCCAACTCATTCGCGTCGTTATTGGATTCAAATTCATCGTTTCTTTCACCTTTTGATGAATCGAAGTCATCCTCCTGTTGTCTGCTTCCACATACTCGTTGACGTCTCCCTCCTATCTGCTGTCTGGTAGTATTGTCCATACCGGTCTCCACATCACCTGTACAGATCTTTTCTGATGATGATTCCAATTTCGCCTTACTCACACAGCTTCCGTCGCCGATTTCGATCCGTATTGATGTGGTAAAATCGAGTTCCTTCTTGCTCGCAACATATTGTCTGGGTTTCACTTCTGCTTCCGATAGATTGCTTCCGACCAAGTTCATTCCCGACGGAGATGAAGCCTGTTCAAAAAAGTGGCGAGTGACTTCGTCTATCTCATGAGACAATAACCCCGCCAAACCAGCGTCACGGACTAGTGAAGAAGCCACACGCTGTTCTTCTGCCTCTTCAGGTGTCAATAGGACTCGTGCTGGCAACAAAAAGCTATCGAAGAACCACCCAACGGCATATACAACGCTAACGACTGCCAGGATGACAGCGAGGCAGGAGAAGAAAAACATGGATGCCACTTGAAACTCCATTGTCTTGTAGAGTCTTGTATGACTAGCAGGTTGATAGGGGGTTCTGGTTTACTCACCCAGAATCTTTGTTGTTTGAGCAGGACCGCTGCTAAATGAGGAAGAAGAGCTGAATTTTCGCTCAGTTGATGAGTCACATATATCTCGGACTTGCCAAGACATGTCCCTTGTGCCTATATGTACCGCCATGCATACGCGTTTTGAACACATGCACGCTACTGTACTATCGACAAATAAGCCACATCAAATAAATATTACTAGACTTCACGTCCACAACTGCCATTCAAAATCTTATTTTGGCGACGCGCAAGAGTAGTCGGCTGAGACAATCTAAATCAAATCAACAAGAAATAGGAGTCCACTGACAAGGTCAAACCTTATTTTGTATTCAGAAACACGCCCAATCCATGATACCTGATATGCGCTTTTTTTCCTTGTATTTAGTTGTATTTAGTATTTCTGTTTGATTGATACTCTCTCTGTTAGGCATAGTAGATGGCAGGACGAGAAAAGATTCAAGATGTGTTGCTTCTCCCTCTTTGATAGTATGCAGGAAGGTACCGGACTAGGTAGAAGGTTGGGGCAATCAGCGAATTGCTTATTCTATAAACACTTTTCTTGGCTACATAGGCTAACATATGATCGGGTGTCGTTCTCTTCTTTTGGTCATCCTAGCTTGTTGCTGGTGGCTCAAAGAAAAGAACTCCCAACTATTCCTCGGAGAACTCCACATGACAACTTCCCGCAACATGAAATCTCTCAAACACACCGTCGTGCAAAAATTGGCAAAACAGTTTCTCAAGAGATTGGACTTCTGTTGTAGCAGCGGGCTCTGACAGAGTCCTACGCCACCATGAACGGAACTCATCATCGTCATCATACCCGCAAAAGGAGCAAGTATAGAACTCTGCCATGGCCCAAAAATCGTACGTCTGCTTTCTTCCCCTCAACATCTTTCGATCCATAGTACCATTGCGTCCTTCGGTGACGATCAAGGATCGAACCTGGATGCCGCCGAAAATCGTCTGATAGGCTGTCTTCCAAGAATCTTCCAGAAAGATAAGTTCCTCACTCGTAAGTTTGTCAATGTCCACATCATCAATGGTTGTCCGAATTCGTCTCGTGATGCGTTCCACATGTGGGGCGGCAACAAACTCAAGGGATGTATTTGTAGCAACAGTGTCGCCACTTTTCTTGGAAAGTGTTTGGTCTCTTTCAGACCTGGAAAATAAGCTGGCCTTGATCTTTTGATTGATACGGCGGTTTGACGCGATTGCGGGGGCAATCAAGATGTAGAGGAAAAGGAAATGAATGAACATGACTGTAAATGATCTTTCTTGGATGAGTCAAAACTTGTGAAATTGTGAGCTGAAAATCTCTCGTTCTGTGTGGTAAAGCTGTTATTTCGGAAAGAAACCGACAGAGACCTAACCGACATTGTCATCTCAGAGTGGTAAAACTGATGATTCGGTGAGAAACCGACAAAGACGTGGTCGATATTGTCGGTTTCTCACATCCGAAACAACGCCCAAAATCTGTTTGCAACGAAACGCATTAAAATGCAGTACAGTGACGCTGCCGATCAATCTGAATCAATGATGATGTACCATCGCGGATCACTCTTCGCGGTAATAACCAATTGATCAAAACCAAACTTCACCGCGTGCAAGAAATATCTTTTTTTCCGTTTGTTCGCATTCCCTCAGACTTGACTCCTGTCTTTTTCGTAAGGCTGCAACAAGATGGAAATAGCGGGCAGGCAATTCGTTGGGGGCGTTGTCAACTCTTGTCAACTTTGTTGCGTTGGTTCGACGTTTCTAGTGATAACAATCGGTTTGTTTGTCGACAAGAAAGGATGCTTGCAATTCAGCTGCCTTGCGTCACAATAATAATAACGGCTGGATTGCATTCTTGACACCAAGTGTTCGCATTTGTGATGATCGTACAAAGAACAGACTGGAGAAAGGATCAACACTCTCTTCGCCACTGTTCTTCGCATCAAATTTGTACTAGAACGTCGTACGTAGAATCGTCAAAGATCCAATGAACCTCACCAGACAAGAACGATGAAGGCAACTAGTTTTGGTTGACCAAACACCACACAACTATTGTTGAAAGACGGAAAGTCACAGCCAGACTTCGATACTTCCTCGCCATCATGTTCTTCCGACCTGCAGCTCTTGCTGCTTTCTCGAGACAGGGTGGGATCCGCTCTCGTGTCTTCCGACCAGCTTCTCTTCAACGCGGTCATCTTCTTCCTGGATCTTCGTTGGCGCACTGGTTTTCTGTTGCCGTTGAAATTCCTCCTCCTCCAACTTCCCACCATCCTCATACTACTCTTCCAAATGCCAAGGGGACCATTATTTACACCGAGACGGACGAAGCCCCGGCACTCGCCACCTACAGCTTGTTTCCAGCCGTCTCAAGAATTGGCGCTCTAGCCGGCATTGACCTCGTGCCTTGTGATATCAGTGTCGCCGGACGTGTCTTGGCATTGTTTCCAGAGAAGCTAAGCCCCGAGCAACGTGTCCCTGACAACCTCAAGTACCTCGGCGAACTTGCCATGACTCCTGAAGCCAACATCATCAAGCTTCCAAATATTTCTGCTCCCCCCAATCAGCTGGAAGCGTGCATCAGCGAATTGCGAGCCAAGGGTTACGACGTTCCTCTTTATCCTCGAGAACCAAAGACCGACGAAGAAAAAGAAGTCCAAAGAAAATACAAGAGTATTATGGGCAGCGCCGTCAATCCTGTTCTCCGAGAAGGCAATAGCGACCGCAGAGTGGCCCCACCTGTGAAAGCATATGCCATGAAGAATCCTCATCGCATGGGAATCTGGAGCAAGGCAAGTCGAACCCATGTCGCACACATGACGCAAGGAGATTTTTACGGCTCTGAGCAAAGCACGGCAGTCAAAAAGGCCACAGATGTTATCATTGAATTCGCCCCCAGGAATGGAAAAACCAAGGTCCTGAAAGAGAGTACTCCTCTCGAAAAGGACGAGGTCATTGATGCCAGTTTCATGTCTGTCCGACAACTCCAAAATTTCTTAGAAGAAGAAATGCAAGACGCAAAGGATTCTGAGCTGCTTTTCAGTTTGCATCTGAAGGCCACCATGATGAAGGTTTCAGATCCTGTCATGTTTGGACACTGTATTCGTGTATTTTTCAAGGATGCCTTTGCGAAGCACGGAGCAACGCTTGAAAAGATTGGCGCGAACCCGAATGGAGGTTTGGCTTCTATAATTGAATCGGTCAAGGAAAAATTGACCGTCGGTGAAGCGATTGACATTCTGGATGACTTCAATAAGTGCTACGAAAGCAGGCCATGGTTGGCAATGGTCAATTCTGACAAAGGAATTACCAACCTCCATGCACCAAACGACATCATTATCGATGCTTCCATGCCTGTTGTCGTACGAGACAGTGGAAAGATGTGGAACAAAATGGGAGAGTTGGAAGACACCAAATGCGTTATTCCTGATCGCTGTTATGCCACAATATACCAAGAAGTCTTCAACTACGTAAAGACATACGGCCAGTTTGATGTTGCCACTATGGGACATGTCAGCAACGTTGGCTTGATGGCCCGCAAAGCTGAAGAATATGGCTCCCATGACAAGACATTCGAAATAGAGGATGATGGTGTTGTTACCGTCAAAGACAAGAATTCTGGTGAGGTTTATTTCTCACACCAGGTGGAGAAGGGAGATGTGTGGCGCATGTGCCAAACCAAAGATGAGCCGATTCGTGATTGGGTGCGACTTGCTGTTTCTCGAGGCAAGGCAACCGGAGCTCGCGTCATTTTTTGGTTGGACAAGAATCGTGCCCACGACAAGACTTTGGTGGACAAAGTCAATGAGTACCTAAAGGATCATGACCTTAGTGGAGTTGATGTGTCCATTATGAAGCCTGTTGATGCCATTCGAGTCTCAATGGAGCGCGCTACAGCCGGCAAGGATACTATCTCTGTCACTGGAAATGTCCTCCGTGATTATTTGACGGATCTATTTCCCATTCTTGAAATTGGGACTTCCGCAAAGATGCTTAGTATCGTTCCGTTGCTCGCAGGTGGTGGTCTATACGAGACCGGTGCTGGAGGGTCCGCTCCAAAACATGTTCAACAATTCGTGGAAGAAGGCCACTTGCGATGGGATTCATTGGGAGAGTATCTTGCCCTAGCCGTTGCATTCGAGCATATGGGAGAGTCTAGCGGCAACGAGAAGGCAAAGCTTCTTGGTGAATGTCTAAACAAGGCTGTTGGGCGTATCCTCGACAACCGAAAGAGCCCTTCTCGTATTGTCAACCAAATTGACAACCGCGCCACCAATTTTTATGTCACATTGTACTGGGCTGATTTTTTGTCCCAGGAAGATCCCGCCTACAAGCCATTGTTTGAAGCGCTGTCTGAGAACCGACATGAAATTGTGGAAGAATTCAAGAAAAGCCAGGGCGAGCCTGTGGACTTGGGAGGCTACTACTTGATAGATCCCGTCAAAGCTGAAAGGGCAATGAATCCCTCACCAACGCTGAACCAGATTCTAGCATCGATCGGGAAGTCACTATAGGAATTTGATTGCTTAGAACTCCAGCTCCTGCGCCCAGTTGTCTAGCGATCTAAGTAGAGGAAAACGAACTACTGGCATCAGTCTCGTTTCTACCTAGTCATGTTTTTCCTTTTTAGAATCCACCTCGACCAAAATTCCAAAAATAAAGAACCAACATCCAATAAGGCCAAAAGCACACATAGTTGATGTGATCATGAGAGGTAAGAATTCCCATTTCCCCTGCACTGGTAATACTTCCAAAATAACTATTACAACCCCTACTAGAACAGCACATAACTTTCGAAAATCGCCAAAAGGGGCTCTGGAGAGGAAGGCGCAAAAAGCCAAGTATGCCACGTAGGAAACAATCTTGAAGGACAATTCAGTGGAGTGAAAAAAGAGAGGAAAGAGACCAAGCAATCCCCATAGGGAAACCTGCCAGAAAATCAGAGAATGAAGATTTCGTAGATGCACCTCACTCACTAGCAGAGTCAGAGGTATCAGCGCTGTCAGGATTGCTTTCTCGTGCACATGGTAGGCGAGCATGAAGGAGCAAAGAGAGCAGTAAACAACCGATTGAATCAACTTGACATTTGTCTTTCGCGCTGAAGCCACTTGCAGGGCTGGCACTTGACACAGAAACATTGATACCGCGCAGAACATGGGGGTTGGCTCGGGAAGGCCCGTAAATGGGATCAGAGGTATTCGAGACAGTACAAATCGGACAACTTTGTCCGCCAGTGAGTAAAGCGCCCACACATTTGCTGCCCAATAATCATGCACAAGCCCACGGCCGAAGGGAAACAGGCGAGCAAATATCTGCACAAGTTGCTGCTTCGGATTTTTTTGCAGCAAAAATGGGACCCAAGGGGCCACCAACAAAGATCCTGTGACGAGTGCAAGCATTGCAAATTTTCGAAACAAAAACTGCTTTCCGCTCTGAAGGCAATACCTTTCCAGCAAGTAACAGAAGTAGAGTGGCGCCAGCGTCAAGTATAAATGCTTGAAATTCAGTAAAATGGCAAAGAGTGCAGCTCCTCCTATGTGGCAGAAATCATAAGCCCAGCTCTTTTCGGGAACGTTGTTCCCTTGCATCAACAACCCCAGTGATCCTAGAAGAATCCCCAATAGCATACCATTGTACTGAAAATGAATATGGTCCAACCAAAGCAACCCTGGGTTCAGAATGATCAATATGAAGGCAGTTGTGGAGAGATGTAAGGGCTTCCCTTGATACATGGCCCTGCAGGCCAAATAAGCACCAATCCACAGTATGATGTCGCTGAAAATGACAGTGGATCTGTGAAAGATGACACATGCATCAGAGGGGTTGTTGTTATAGTCTGGTAGAAGGTCGAGACATCGATCGTTTTCCGGTAGTATTGTCGATGTAAGAGGATTGTTTGATAGCAGAGCCTCGAAAAATGCGAACAAGGGAGGGTAATCCAATGTGTGGACTGTTGTTCCATTGACGTCATTGAAGTACCACTCGGAAATGGGCAACTTGTGTGTAACGGCCAACCAATTTCGATGAACATCAAAATCCGTGGATCGATACGTTGGCATCAACAGGATTTTGACGCACGTGTAAATAGCAAGGATCGGAGGCAGCACTTGCTCGGGATGGTTGAAGAATACCCTGAGATCGAATTCGTTCGCCCTGCTTTTAGACGACTCGCTCATTTTTGTGGTCGTCATTGAGTTTAGCGGCTCAACCCGTTCAAGGAATTGAGAATGGTCTATACAATGACCTTTGGAGCAGTTGTGGATTTTGCGTTGCGAATGATGTTGCCAGAAAAAAAGGAAATCTATACTCCCTAAAAAAGTCCGTCGTCAAAGGGGGGTCCCCCACAATGCGAGTCTGTCCAGCTTATCCAAAGCAGTTGTGACAGTCGAAAATGATCATCAAACATCTAAAGACAACATCATATTGAATCCATCCGACTTCGAATACGACACTTCTAGAAGAGTGTACTCGGATTAGACTCACTCTCTCGCACTGCAAGTATCTGAAACAGCGCTATTTTCAGAGAACTCTTTTTTTTGGTCCCCTTGGCCAGGTGTCGGTTTAGTCGTATCCGCTGAGGGGGCAGAAGTAAATGGGGGTGCTACAAGAAGGGTCAGCAAGGAACGAAGAAAGCAAGGAGAAAGTGAAATTCGCTCTCATTTTTCAATGCACCATGGTATTTCACACTCTTTCGGGCAAGGTGGTGACTGGTTTGCCCCGTCAAGCGGTCATTGTGGGTGCCCAAGGCCTAGTGAAGAGAGGAAAAACACCTTCTGCTTCAAGAAAGCCTACCAGCGACGGTGGTACGTCTGCTATGATTCAGCAAGTTCTCTCCAAGGCCCTCCAAGAATCGAATCTTTCCATTCGTGACCTAGAAAGTTTGATTGCCGTTCCTTCTTTGACAGAAAATCATTTTATGGAAGCTCATTACCAGGCAACATCACTGGGGCTCTTTTCTTCTTGCCTAAAGGAAGATCGACCACTTCGATGCAAAACAATTGATACTGGAGGAGCTGGGCCGGTGTCGGCAGTCTTGGAAGCCCAACGTATGATTCAATACGAAGGACTGGAATGCGTGGCGGTGGTAGCGGCGGATTGTGTAGGTAGCATGGATAGCGCTTCCTTTCTAGCCAAGGCGGACGAAATATTTCTGAAACATAGCAAGTTACCATCACCTTCGATACCAAATGGGTACGATCGGGTTACAGAGTATCAAATGAAATCATTCGGGTTGACGAGAGATCAACTGCGAATGGTTGTCTGTTTAGAATCATTCCATGCCGGTAAACATCAGGAAAGTCTGTTTTATCAAAAGGAGCAGGGAAAGACATATTCTACACTACAGGAAGTGCAAGAGGCACCGAGTGTCACACCGAATATCAGCCTGCTGGAATGCGCCAGGCGAGCCGACGGCGCTGCATGTTTAATCCTCGCAAGCAACCGATTTCTCAAAAGAAAAGGATTGTATCCAAAGAATGCAGTGACGGTAATTGGAACGGGAGAGTCATCTGGTCCCCTGTTCCCTCCTGAAGAGATGAATGAAACTCCTTTCAGCTGCGAAGAAGCCATGGTGTATGCCTACGAGGAAGCAGGGAACTTGACAGCTGAGGACATTGATTTCTTCGGACTGTACGATTGTTTCCCAATTTGTTTAATTCGAGCTCTGGAAGCAGCCGGATTGTGTACCAAAGGGAACGCGGGGGAATACATTGAGGACCAATACAACAGCATGATACAGGCGATCAATACTGGAGGCGAAGAGCAACTGCTAGCTGATCCAAAGTTCTTTCCTGTGAATACACATGGTGGTTTGCTGTGTTATGGCGCGCCGTGGGAGGTACGTCGAAAACGTTCAATGTTGAAGGAGTTTACTTCTTGAGGTTTAACTCATTTTTATTTCGTTGAAGGTACCCGCCATGTATCACATAATAGAGGCTGTCCATCAGCTACGTGGGGAAGCGCCTGGGAGACAGATTCAAAATTGCCGACGAGCACTAGTATATGCCAATGGCGGGATATTTTCAGCTTCCGCTGTGGCGATTCTCTCTAAGTCACTAAGATAGGATCGACTGGGAGCTAGGAAACAGCAGCATAGAAATCCAATTGTCGCTGACATCAATTGCGGCGACACAATCGAAAAATCCAAAGAAAACGATACGTAGGATGCTTTAGTATTCTCGGTATGGTCCAATACAAATGAAGCTCCAGGTAGGAGATTTGGTATCACTCTAGAAGCATTGAGTGTTGGAGTTCTAAAGCACACGATACTAGGGATGCTTTAGTGTTCTCAGTATAGTTCAATGCCGCTGAAACTCTTGGTAGAAAATCTGAAGCTACCATCCCTCCAGAACTGTTGGGTGGCTGGGTGTTTTAGTCTTTGCGAGTTCAGCAGATTGAATTGTATAAGGGGGTATCCCCTTCTCATTTCCAAAACCCCAAAATGATTGGGTTCCCTTCCAAACTCGCCATATTGGTCACCTTATCCCCTTGTTCGAATTATTACAGATCGTAGTAAGCTGGACAATCAACTGGAAAACGGTTTACGAAGTCTCAATACTTCACTATTTTCTGAACTGACCCGCATGTTTGGATCAGTGATAGCTCCTTCGTTCCTTCAGTTGTAGTACCACAAGGTAAAAGCAGTGGAACCCGTTGGGATTTCTTTAGCTGCCTCACGGATTGTGAAACAGAATGCCGTGGCTCTCATTTCACAAGAATACTTTGAGTTGAAGTTGATTTTGTCAGTGACAAAGTAGCTTGATGTGTAGCCGGTAGTTTACAGGTCTCTCGTTGCGAATTGGTTTTGGCGGATGTTGATCTCTAATTCTTGATAAGTACTTATGAAGTCGTTTCGGGACGAATCGAATCAGATTTTGGTGACGACTGACAGTTCGCGCTATAGTATGTTACATAGGAGTCGTCCGATGTCAATACAGGAAGTCTCACATGGGAAATCCGCGGTATATCGGGCCGTTTTGGCCATTCTTCGCTTGAGATCTTTCTTTCGAAAAGCCAAAAGAACAATAACAAACCTTCTAACCATACCAGACTGCCTTCATTGTTCTCAAATTCGATCATCACTCAAATCAGCAGAAAAAGGTCAGGAAACGAGCTGGAATAGCACAATGAATGCTTTGCTTGTTACTTCTGTCATTGCGGGGGCTTCGGTGCTCCTTTTCCGTCGACGCATTTCCAAAAAGTGGATTGACTACCGATCAGTAGAACACGATTTGACCGACAAGGTGATTGTCATTACAGGTGGCAACACTGGCCTAGGATATGAAGCTGCCACCGACTTCGCCCGACGTAATGCGACTGTGTTGATCGCTTGTCGTACTATGGAAAAGGGAAAGGAAGCAGCCAAGAACATATCTGAAGCAACGGGGAACTCAAAGGTGGACTGTATGGAACTGGATTTAGCATCGATGACTTCGGTTCGTGAATTTATAAAGTCCTTAAAATCAAACTCGAAATATTCGTCCATTGATGCTTTGGTGTGCAATGCCGGTATTTGGTTGCCACCTGATGATATTGAGACAGATCCCCAGAAGCACAAAACCAAGGATGGATTCGAAGTTCATTTCGGGGTCAACCACTTGTCACATTTTCTTCTTGCGAATAGTCTCATCGATCTATTGGAAAAGTCCGGCGATGGCAGAGTTATCTTTGTATCTTCCTCTCTGATGAAATCAGGCAAGATCAACTTTGATGCATATGATCACATTTATAACAGTCGCAAACCGGATGGCAGCAAGGAGAAGAAGTCCTTTGCTCCACCGGCATATTGTGATACCAAGCTTATGAATGCATTGACATGCAGATATTTCTCCACAATTCTCCCAACTACAGTGACTGCATACAGTGTCTGTCCTGGATTCTGCCGCTCGGAACTTGCACGCAATGTATCTTTCGCATTTCCACTCAAACTGCTGCTCACGCCTCTGATGTTGATGATTCAGCGTACAACTCAGCAAGGGGCACAGAACATAGTCTTTGTTACACTCGAGGATAAGAAAAACTTGAAGAGTGGCGAAATGTATAAGGATGGTGAGATTGGAAAAGAAGAAGCAGATTATATTGATAGTTTGGGAAGTGGGCTTGCCAAGAAGCTCTGGGACGTTTCGAGCAAATTGGCTTCCGAAAATGAAAAATGAGGTCGGCTGGTGGAAGCTTGAGGCAATAACTTAAAAGGAAACTCAATGAAGCGACGAGAACTTTGCCGTTTCAACAACATGCAAACAATGCACTTGGCATCTAATGCCAGGACGAACAAGGCAAATAAAGTACGCGAATCGAACTAATCCTAAGCTGGTTACTTTTTATTAGCCACTGCTGCAAAATTACATCCAAAACTTCGTGGGATGATAAGCTTGTCGTTTGCTATCATTGAAACTATTTGTCCCGCAGCGACTGTGAAGGGTAAACGGCAGTGTTTAGAGAACAAGTCCCGCTATCGGTAAGCCTAGTTCCGGTATCAAAATGACATCCATTCAACGTACCGAATCCGGCTGTACCGGTGACAAATACACCAGTCCCAAGAGCACCGTCACATCTTCGCAAGGAAGATGCATCACTACCTTTCGGCGAAGCCTTCTGCGGTTCTTTAGAGACTATTGCCATTATGTTCCATTTTCGAGCAGGTCTGTTCCGTTTCCCTTCCTTGTTTTTGAAGGGTTCGCCTGCTTCGAATCCATAAGCTTTTCTCAGATTCCTTCGACAAGAAGTCAACAATGGATCCCCACTAACACGAGCAAGGTCTTCGCAGACGAATGCACATGGGTCCGTTCTTCCTGCAGAACCACCGCATGTCACAAGCTGAGAGATAACACCGAATGATCAGCAGTCAATAGGCTACAACCTTTGAACTCATCACATATGTCAAGCTTTGAATATCACTCACAGGTATTTGGTGTCTTGCACATGCAGCCATCAATGCAGACTTGCCTCTGGCACCATCAATTGCATCCAAACATGCTGTCAAATCTGGAATACTACCAAATATACTATCCACATTGTCAGCTGACACAAAGTCATGAATCAGAGTAATGTTGCAGGCTGGGTTGATGTCTCCGAATCGTCGTGCCACCTCATCAATTTTGAATTTTCCCACTGTGCTCGACATGGCATGGATCTGACGGTTTGTGTTGCTAATGCAAATATCATCAAGGTCAATCAAAACGAGATTGCCAATGCCGGAACGACACAACGCCTCGGCGGCCCATGATCCAACACCTCCGAGTCCGACCACCGCCACAGTCGACTTTTCCAAACGGTCCACCACTTCCAAATGAGCAGTTTCTGCACTATCATCATCGGATGACAATGTGGGGGCATACAATCGACCGACACCAGCAAATCGTAGGTTGCGCTGTTCTGTCTCTTCCTCATATGTGGAACTATCGGTGCTTAGATCAATGGATGCCAACTGATACCTTGTTGTTGCGTGTGCGAAGGAGTTCCAGCTTCCTAACAAGGAAGAAACTGTTGTTATGCGAAGAATTAAGCAAGCGATGAGAAGAGTACTTCGCGGATGCATGATCGTCCCACTCATGCTACTCGCTCTGACTATCCCATAATCGTCAACTGATGGCGACGAGAGAAAAGGATGATGGATGAGACAAACGTGATGGAAGCATGAAGTACTACTAGTGTGGCATGAATGGTCGTTGTTATACTTGGTGACGTCATCAATATCCGGGTTTGCGGACTACAACTTATTTGTGTCCGTTTGCGATTCGGTTCTTTCTGATGAGGTGATATAATAGAAGAATTGATGACACGACAAAAACATCAATTCCATTGCAAAGATCTGTTCTCTAACAAAGACTGCTCGAAAGTTTGGCCCCGAAGGAAGTCATCGATCCCCTCATCTCAAGTAGCGACCAACGATATTGGTGATTTTTTCTCAGTTCAGACCTTTCGCTGACAGGAATATGAAGAATCTGTCGGGTTCAGTTTTACTCGTGCTTCTCGTCTTGCTGCCACAGTGTGTCACAGGCAGTTCATGCTTCTCCATCAAGAATTGCACCGACTGTCTGAATGCATACACCTGTCACTGGTGCGACTTCGACCAAGCTTGTCACGCCAAAGGAAGCGTACATGGATGCAAGTGGGGAAGCAGTTGCCAACCTCCAAAACCAACAGGTTGCGCAGCCCATACGACATGTTCCGAATGCGCCCTTAGCTCACATGCTTGCCATTGGTGCGAATTCGATAACGCATGCCACGCAGTGACAAGCCCGTTTGGCTGCAAAACAGGTGTCGATTGCTATTCGAACGAACGTTGTCGACGTAGTGAACCCGAGAAATTTGAAAAGGTTGTCCTGACCGAAATGCCATACGCGTACTTGATCTCGTTGTTGATCATTGGCTCAATCTTGATAGGGTGTCTTACGTGCTGTTATGGATTCGTTGGTAATCTGAGAGGGGCTTACAACGACCTGGCGACACTTGCGGCATCTGCGTCTCCTCCTTCTATGATTGGTGGCACAATGACTGGAATGATGTCAGAACCGTTCTACTCGGCATTGGCGACCCAACCAGAGGAAGAAGAAGAAGCGACGGAAGAAAATGCTCCAACCCAACAAGTCGATGAAGAAGCCAATCAAGAACAAACTACAGGAAATCAGGAGAGCATTCAGGAAACGCATCCGCCAGATGCGAGTGGTTTAGAAGTCGATGATCCTCTGAATGAAAATCCGTCACAACAAAGGAATGAATCGTACGACGCTGTGCCTGAGATTCAAGAGTCGAGTCATGTGAAGTCCCTGTATCGAACTTGCTCGATTTTCTATTACTTTTTTGTGTTTGTGGTGATCTTGCTATCTGCCATTGTGATCTACTTCTACCCAGTCGAGCCCTATTACAGCGTATGCAACGATGCCGTTGGATGGGGTGATATTATCCGGAACATCATTTTTCTTCGAGTGGACGCTAGCTTTGAAATCCTTGTGTCGCTCTCCAACCCGAATCGCATAGCTGTTGCACTCGACCAGGGTACAGGTACATTCACTTTCAAGGGAGAGCCTTTGGGGACATTTATGATTCCACCCTTTACGGCTGGAGATATGGCCGTCACAGACCTTATGTTAATTGCTCATGCTACTCCCAACAGGAAGCAGGCGTATGAAATACTAAATGCATACATGGGTGGAAGTTTGGTACTAGAAGCGGAGTTTGATGCCACCGTGCGAGTGCCATCGTTTTTCAATTACTCAAGGAATTTGACAGTCACAAACATTCCTGTGGATGTCACAGCATTGGCTGATCGAAAACTGTGCCACTGCCCTTCTTGGGATGACACCAATCATTCAAGCCCCTTGCTAATGCTGAGTTAATTAGAGATTTCAATTCATCTTCATTTCAGATTTGCTTTTTCTTTTGTTTCTTGTGCCTAAACGTCAAACTGAATCGATGGCCTCGAGCTACTATCTTTCCAAGGGGTGCGTTAAGACAGCTTTCTGTCTTGTCTTGAAGAACATCCATTGGAATACCGTGACAATACTCCAGATAGCTGGAATAAGGAATTGAGACTACTATCATTGCGCCTTCTGTGCGAGACGAACACCTGACTTACGCTTCGTCTTCAAACACTATTAACGATCCTGGCTCCAACAAAACCTGAACTCGCTTGATGTCTTTCTCTCTCTGACCAATTTCATCAGATGATAATCGCTCAGCAAACTCTAAGATCACACTACTAGTCAACGAAATTGTGGCTGTTCTACTGGCATATGTTGGGCCATCTGTATGTGGTAGAATTCCTTGGCCCGGTTCATACTCATTCAACAGGACGTGATTTGGCTTTTCGTCAGACGGAAATATCCCCTGTTCGACAAGTAGTCGACTTATTTCTTTGAGAGGACCAACGAGTGGTGTATCTTCAGATTCCCCAAACATCGCCACTCTGCGCTTTCCGAACTTCATGGTTTTCCATTCGCCTAGTCCAGAATCTCCAGATGGTAGGTTTCGAAGCCACGTCTCAAGAGCGTTTGTGTCGTTGAGGCATTTGGGAGAATAGTAGATAGAATTCGGATCGGAAGACACCAACTGAAGATCCAGCTCCGAAAATGACAAATATGTACCCGAAGAATTCCATGGTGGCAACACCTGTCTGGTTTGTGCTAGCTGAGGTTTGGTCAGCGATGAAGAGGCCCCAGAGCTTTCTTCTTTCTTCTGCTGATTCCGCAGCTGTCGAGCTTTCCGCTTTTCCTCCCGAAGAAGCTTAGCAAAATCAATTGAATCAGCCATAGATATGTGACAGTACGATGAAAGGAGGAGGATGGATCATGGGACGTATGGCCATTCTTAAAATTTATTCGATGTAGCAATAACATCTAATTTGAGGGAAATGTCGGAAAATGGGGTGAAAAGAGGGGAACCAAAACTGCATCCGCCCGAAAGCATCCTTGGTGAATGAGCAACAAACAAGAGAGTATTTGTTGCTGCAATCCAACGTCGCCACTTCGATTTTTGTGCATCTGGTGGTAGGGTGAATTTATCCTTTGTACTTGAACCACTGCATCAATACCATCACTACCATGCGAAAAGCGATGTTGCTATCTGGATTGACGCTCAGAAAGCTAATAACCTCTTGATTTAGCTGAGTGGCGCAATTTATATTATGCAAAACCGCTTGCTTTTGTTTCGAGCTGACTTCTCATTCCAAATCATCACCAAATTTGTCGCTGAAGGACTGTTGTCGTTTTTCTTTGGAAGCGTCTTTCTTTCCGAAATTCTCAATCTCTTCCGGCGAATACTCGGACATTCTGTCTCTCAATACTGCATTATCTCGAGATCGAGACAAACCCTGCTTGATGTTTTCCACGTTTTTGCTGAACTCTTCTGTTCCCAAAGCGGAACCTTCACGGTCGGGATCCCATGACGTACTCATGATGGAATATGTGATTCCGACCAATCCCACAGCGAGTATGATGATTGTGCTACCAGCTACCAGAGCAGGTTGAAATTCTAAATCCTTGTATGTCGCCATATACCAAAAACCAACAAAGGCAGCCATAGAACCGAATAGTGGGATTCCGACGAATGGTAGCATTCTATTCCCCATGCGCTGGGCGACCTTTTCAGGAATCACAGCCGCCTCTGATGAATCCTGCAGCATTGCATCGACATCTTTCAATTCCTTTATCTTTTGGAGTTCTGCGTTGCGCTGTTCGGCTCTTTCGCGTCGCATTTTCTCCAGAGCCTTCTTTCCTTGGGAAAGATCTCCTTCCTGTTGTTCTGGAAACGGTTGGGCTGTCATTGGCGATTTTTCACTCACATTGTCAACTATTGACGAAGACTCCGAAGATTCTTTCTTAGGATTTGCTTTCGGTGTTTCCTTGGCCCCAAATCCTTTGGATTTGGCCCTCAATGTTGTCACGGAATTGTCACTTGGTTGAGGAATGACAAAACAATGGACGGTTGAAATCAACGCCAAAAGCGGTACAAATATCCTTGTCATGTTTGTCCTCAATAAAAAATTCTTCGATGGAATTGGACTGTCAACTTTTCTATCTTGATGGTGGGTGAGTTAGTAGATGGTTGGAATTATCGTTGGGCTTCATCAGGTTTTTTCATCAACACATTGTTCTTGATATGTTCGTTGAAGTGATGGCAATTGCAGGGATTTTGCGTGCGTGGTCTCCTATGGGCTCGGTACTTGGAATACTTCCACCTGGAATGTATAGGACTGTTTTAGTTCTTTTTCTCGTCTGCCATCGACCAGGGCATTACATCCGGGTTTCCGGCTATTCTGCAATCGCGTTTCTCCGACGACAAGTTGCAGTCAATTGATTTTGTGGGAATTCGAAGACGAAGCAAGTAAACAGTCGAAACCAGTAGTATTGTCGATGGAGGCTCTCATAGTATTGAAATTATGATATGCAGCCATGTCTCCTTCGTTGCATGCATTGTAGTCTATTTGTGCACTGTTAGTTGTTTTGATTCAAAGCATTCTACTTGTCGGCATCAGACATCCTTGCTTGCGTCCACTTCAACCAAGGAGAGTGCCGAAGATAGGCGGAGACAGAGCCGAAAACAGCATGATCCTCTGATATCACTAAATCTAAATCTGGATGCTATGGCTCAAAACGCTAATGGCCCAGTCGCCCAAGAGATGTTGCATAGAATTCGCGCCTTGCACCAAGAAGGTTACTACGATGTTTCACCGGACACAGTGTCCTACAATTCGGTTCTAAAAGCTTGGAAAGAAGACAACAATCCAGAAAAAGCATACGAGTACTTGCAGCAAATGCTAAAACGTGACAAGACGATAGCAGATGTGATCTCATTCAATACAGTCATTCTAGCGTTTGCGAAAAAAGGAAACTACCGAAAGGCTGTACAAATAATAAAGCAAATGGAAGCGCGAGAAGACTTGCCAGATCCTGACACTCTTACGTATAATGCTCTTTTATATGCTTTGGCCCAATCCAAAGATCGAGGGACGACCAAACAAGCGGATGAGTTGCTGCATGAAATGATTGAAGGCAAGCGTAATGTTAAGGTCGACACAACAAGTTTCAACACTGTCATCCACGCATGCTCACAGCTTGCAAACAAATCCAATCCAGCAGCTGCGCAGCGTGCCCAGCAACTGCTGAATCGAATGGAGGAGCTTGCGGTGGGAGGAAACACCAGCGTCTGCCCAGATATATATACCTACACCACAGTTATTCAAGCTTGGGCCAAATGTGAACAATCGCTCAAGTCCCAGAAGGTACTGGATGCCATGACATTGAAGGGATTGCTTCCAAACAGATTTACATATACAGCTGTCATGTCTTCTTTGGCGAAAACGGGAATGGCAGAGAAGGCCGAAACGCTGCTGAATAGCATGATGCTGGCTTATCAACAGGGTAACGATTCGCTGAAGCCAGATACAGTTGCTTTTTCCTCTGTCATGGATGGGTGGGCCAGACTGAGTCATGTGGACAAGCCGTACGCCGCAGAGCGCGCCTTGTCGTTGCTCGATCGCATGAAGGCTCTCGATGGAGATGGGATGGGACCCAACGCCCGGACGTACACGTCAGTCTTATCTGCAGTTGCCAAATCTGGGACCTGGGAGGCATGCGACAAGGCCAGGGAGATATTGCGCGACATGGAATACGAATATGATAAAGGGAACAAATTGCTGCAGCCATCATCAATACACTACAATGCTGTTCTTTTGTCATACGCCCGATCTCCTCGAGCGGACAAAGCACTCAAAGCATCTTCGTTCCTGAGGACAATGAAGAATCACCCTGACCCTCAATGTCACCCAGATATAATATCCTACAATTCTGTTTTGATGGCGTGTGCAAACGCTTTTGGAAACGAGGACTTGAAAAGGAAATCATACATGGTCGCAAAGAACATTTTTAAATCAACCATATTGGAGGAGGACAATATCCGTCCGACTTCGACAACTTTCGTCCACTTTTGCAAAGCGTCAAGAAGATTAATTTTGAAAACACCTCTCCGAATGACTGCCCTGCAGAAATCTCTTCGACTTTGTTGCAGGAAGGGGATGTTGAATCATGTGGTAGTCCTTCAGGCCCAACTGGCATGCAAGACTGACGAAGAATGGCATCTAATAGCTGGCGAAGTTAGCAAGTATGTCGCCAAGGACGGTAAGCTGCATAGTGCAAAGGTGCCCAAGGAATGGACTTGCAATGCAGGCCGATAGAATGCAAGATTTGAATTCTGGCTATTGTGCAGAAATCTTCATGAGTGGCTTTTCCCCTTCTCACTTGTGGTAATATGCAATTTTTGCTAGCTTAGCCTCCTGTCAATTCTAATTTCTCAAGTTCTGTACTTGTGGTACGAGACCATGAAACAAGCAACATGTCGTATCACCATTTAGATTCCGGATCCAGCGTCTTCAATCTGGTTCTCATCCAGTTCAATATGTGGTTCAGCATCACTAGCTGCCCCACCGGATGGGAGTACCCATCCACTCCAAGTCGAAGATACCCAAGTTGCGTACTCTGTTCTTCCCCCATATTGCTCTTTTTGTCGTTTTTCCAAGCCTGTCGTGGCTTGCAGCAATACGAAGATGATACCTACCCACCCCAATGTTTGTACAGCCATGGTTCGTACCAATGGCCACAACACTGCCCTAGTGGTAGCCGCATTTACCAAGAGTGTAAAAGCGACGATGCCAGCAAATGAATTGGCAGTCCATCCAATCATTTCGCCAGTATAGTTAGGGTGGCGTAGGATTGAGAAAATCCCAGAAGTGACCAAAGTGTCTTCTCCTTTTGCTTGCTTGATATATGTCTTTGTGAAGTCACCCAGTGCGGCCATGCCAAACCCAAGCCATTCTATGCCAACCAAAACTTTCAGTAAGGGAAGTACCCATAACGGCTTTAAGACATCAGTGGTCAATTTCGAGGTAAACAGCAAAGGTGCAGCTAATCCATAGTATAGAAAGCCGCAAGACAACAAAAAGGGTGCTCGAGAGAGGCGCCCACCTCGAGCTTTTGCACGGTCTTCGATTTTGTCGACTAAGCTGCGTATACGAGAACTCAAGAGCGTTCTCGCTGCCAGAAATAAATTCAACCGTGTTCCATAGAAAATCAACGCCATGGCATGCATCGGAAAGATGGTATTCGCCCCTGAGAACCGTCGGAGCAAGGAGAGACCGGTTAGAGCCGTGGCCAACCCATAGGCATACGATACTCCATATTCACTTCTATAGAAACCCAAGGAAGCCGGCAGAACGCTCGTCAACACTTCTTGTGGGATTACCAAAGCTGGGAGCCTCGTTTTTGTGGCTGGCCGATGAGCTTGAAATGATCGGCGCTGTTGAGTCTTCGACATGCCTGGAACATTGTCACGGATATTCGATGGTGGAGAAAATCCACTAGAGGAGCCTATGGAGGCACAAGCAATGATAAGCAGGAAGATGTATGATCGGGCCATGGCACAAGAGTGGATTTTTCATTCGGTGAATAGCCTCTGCAGTGCTCTATATGCAGCGCTGACAATCAATCGCAACTAGTAGAGCTTTGCTTGACCACATCTTCAAAATGTCACCCGTGAAGGATCCAAAACAACCCGGATATATGTCCGATTGTCATTTTCGTCCGTTTGGTTGTACAGCATCTTTTTGCATCATAATTCTGTTAACAGTTAGCCCACAATGTAGATCTCATCTGTCCAGAGTATCCCAGGAGAATAGTCTTAGAAACATTCCAATCAGCTGAAGCATAGGGAAGGCTGGTATGTCTGTGCTAGGAATGGCTTTGTTGCAAGAGTCAGAATTGAACTATAAATGGATTTCAATATTCTACGCCATGGCTAGCGTCGCAGCGATTGCTCTCTTCACAATCGAATTGTTCGCAGCCCGGCCTCAAACTTCCTTCTTGGCAAGTTTAAATGGCGTCTACATGGTATTTTCGCCTTATATCCCATGCCTTTTATGGACGCTATCAACGCAATTCTGGAAGAAACCTGAAACAAAGGAGGATAAATCAATTTCTAAGAAGGAATCGTAACATTCTGAACGCTGCTCAGATAGCGAATCTTCAACCAGATTCAGCACAAAGCGATAGATAATGCAAACCCTAATATTTAAGAACAAATTTCGCTGCTTCTTTCCTGCCTTCCAAACGAGCTGGCTTCGTCACCGTGTAAACTGCATCCCATCTCATTTGAATCATCTCGCGGTCACCTTTTCTCGCTTCAGGGGTCGCATTTGTTGATTGCTCATCAGGCTTTCCTTCATTTGAAACTCTTTTGGATTGACTAAAAACCGTCGAGAGAGGAACTGATGCGTCCGTGCCGTAACCCCCGTCGTCAGCAACAGATGCTTCGGTTTTGGCAACTACTTTTGGAGGACCAGTGGGGGCCTTCTTGGGAGAGTCCTTTGTGGGACGCTTTGGAGAAGGTTTCTTCGTGTTTTTCTGCCTTGTTGCACCAATCTTCTTAGGTGCCCTTTCCTTTGCTGTCTTCTTTCTTTTTGGCGGGCGCTCTTTTCGCTTGATAACGACTTTCGCTTCAGGTTCTTCATCAAATTCTGACTCATTGTCACTGGTGCTTTCGGCATATGTAACTGGAGTACGCCTGCGTTTGACTCTCTTCGAAGCATTTGGTGTCTGCAAACGACGTTCTCTCCCCCTTCGAACGGTAACGTCTTCCTCCTCCTCCTCAACTTCAGATGTTTCGGCGTCCACTTCCGAAACTTCTGACACTTCGGAATCAGCGCTGGATTCCTCAACCGACAGAGAAACACCCTCCTTTCGGCTTTCCATTACTCCTGAATCGGCACCCTTGCGCTTCGTACGTGGAGGGTGCCGCAATCGTTGTGATCTTCCTTCAACTACTTCCGCGACCTCTTCAGCCTTCCGCTTCCTGGGCCTCCTGCTTATGCTATGTGCATTGCCGTGCTCCAACACGCTTTCACGTTCAGGTTCCTTGGTTGTTTCAGCACTTCTTGGCAGACTGTCTGATTGCTGATTCGGCAAATCGTCCTCAACATCACGATTCACAGTACTGTCAACTGCACTATGTCCCACCCTCCCCTCGTCTCCTGTACTCGTTCTGGCACCAATCTCGCCTTCCAAGAACGGATTGAAAAGCCTGTTCCCAATGCTAACCACAAGATTCAGCTTCAATACCCTGGGTGGCCTTCCACGTCGAGACGGACGAAGTGGGCCGTCTTGGGTGAGCTGCTCGAATGGAACTTCAGCTTCGATAACAGGGAAGCCAGACTCCTTCTTTGGTGATAGACTTGCTGCAGTCTCTTTTGGCGCAGTTCGATTGGGTGGTGGCGCCCTTCTTTTCTTGATTGCAGAAGGGATTAAGGCTGCCAACCCAGCAGATTTATCGAACTGAGAAATAGAATCCTTCGAACTGTTCGTGCGATCGGCTGATCTAGGCCGTCCAACCCCTCGCCGACTTGCTGCAACTTCCATCTGGCTACCTGTCGAACTCGGCCGTCCAGGTCCCTGCTTTTTTGGTGCCTCTTGGGGAGGTAAAGGCTCCTTCTCATCACCTTCAGTTGACCATCTTTTCTTTCTTCCAGCTTTTCTCTTCCGTTCAACTGGCACGCCGTCTATCATCTCAGGCTTGAGGAAATCGTCAGGTTCCAGCACTTTTTCTTCGAAAACGACGCCTTCTGGAAGTTGATCTTTTCCTGGTAGAGGACGACTTCCTAGTTCGTATTTCGGAGACTTGTCATCGATATGAAAGCAAAAATCTGCATTTCCGATGGGGACCTTATCATCACCAAGACTCAGGAGCCGCGACTTTGAACGGTAGGCTCTGGCCAACCAATCCACAAAGAAATCGATTTCAAACTCTTTCCACGGGCCTACAAGACTCGGCGTGGATAGCACCGCTCGAAGTGCCCGAATCAACGAGTCATTATCAACCTTTTCTTCTTCATCGTATCCACGATTGCGGAGAGCAGCGCCAAACGCGGCAAGACGACAACGCCTTGCGTCAGCACATCTGCTCTCAGGGGTGCTCTCGACAATCTTCAGCTGTGCCTTTGTCATTTCTTCTTCCTTCTGGCCTGGTTCAAGAAGTGGCTCCCAGGTGGAGTCGCTTTCTACCCAGAGTTCCGACCATCTCCATGCCCAGCCAAGTATTCTTACCACCAGCATGGAACATCTTAAGAGTCTAGAGGCGTCATTGAAATTCATTGGAGCATCGGCCTTACCCAGTTTCTTCCCAGAGCGTCGCCTCTCAACTTCAATAAGATCCTCAAGTCTGGCGCGGAGGTTGTATTCATTTCCACCATGCTCATAGCAATATACTTTGTTTAACATATGTTGAGTTTGGGATAGATGGACCATAGCAATCTGTCAAAGTGCTAGATACGTACCATAGAATTCCCCATCTGTCGTGCTGTCATCATTGTGGTTTACTTCGTAGCCAGCTTGTCTTGCGCAAGTGACATGGAAGTAGTATGGTCGATTGCGCTCTCCCCGGGCTCGGCATTCTGGATCGAAACACTTCGTTTTCATACCAGCTTTATTGCCACATAAATAGCATGGTATTTTCCCCTGTATGTAGCCCCTTCCGTTCGACATTACAACGTCCGAGAAATCGACCAAACAGTCATTGGCCTTAATCTTCATGCCTTTCGACCAACTTGTATTGCAAAACAAAGGAGATGAGAGCGCCCAAGATAAAACCGAAGGGATTCCTACGAATAAAACTTACAAAGCACACGTGTAATGAGCCCAAAGTTTTCTCCCAAAAATAGATCTTTCAAAAAGCTTCGGATTGCACTTCCAGTAAGACGATCGCCCGACAGGCTTTGCAACGGCATTCAGCAATAGTCCTCCTTTTTCATAACACAGGTCGCACTGTGGATGCGCAAACTCTCTTCCTTCTCTTTCCTGCTGCTGCGAGTACTGGCAACTAAAACACTTGAAGTACTTCTGCTCGGCAGAATTCTCAGCGCCAGACAAGCGACAGCTTACGCAAACAGTAGCCCAACAGCTACTGCAGCGTTGAAGACCAGTACCTGAATCTTCGATGTCACAGCACTCACATCGGACTCCGGCAAATTTCTTTGTCAGTAATTCCTCAAGGAATGCTTGCTCGTACTCAGGGTTTGCCAAAGCTCTGGCACGCTCCGTGCCATTCATTTTGTTGAAGACTCTATTCTTCGGAGGCGGCGGTTCTGGCATAGGTTCCTCCGGGAATTCCTTCGCAACTCGAACCAGTTCTTCAATGGGAACTGCCTTTCTTCCAGACCCTTCTATGTCAACATCGGAATGTTCACGGCACATGAGCGTCCATGGTTTTTCAGTAGGTTGGCCTTCCACATCTTCTCCATAGTTGACCTCACACATTCCGCAGGCCATTGCGCAACTCATATGCATCCATTTTTCACATCCCTCAAAGTAACACTTGTGATACGCTCCACGCTTGCCACGGCATATGTCGCAAGCGATATCCATCCTACGAAAGTACGTCCTTAGCGTGGAAACGTCTTCAACGCATACTGGATTGGACCTATCAACGAAATTCAGACCTTGCCACTTGGCGCAAGCCATGTGAACCCATTTCGCTGGGCTCTGAGCGTCTGCGCCCTTTTTTGTTTCAGTGCGGATGTAGGCTCCTTGCTTGACCGGACACAGTTCGCAGCGGATTGGCAACACAGGAGGTGGAACTCTCCTAGCTCCAGGGATTTTGTTCTCAATCATCTTGTCACGTTTGAAATAGCGACAAGCAACACAGTAATAATCCCCTTCTGGGACCTCTTCGATGCCATAACAAGTTTGGTGAACTGGTTCGTTGCAAGCTTCGCAAAAGAGAATTTGATTTTCTGGAATCACTTCGCCGTCGCCGCAAATGCTGCAGACAGCATTCATATCTTGCTCCAGCTGCTCTTGTAGCTTCTGATCCATCTCTTTCCTCTTTTCGACTGCTTTTCGGTGTTCTTCTAGTATCCGTTCCTCATCCGCCCTTTTCTGGCGTGCCTCTGGTCTCTCGTACTCTAGTCGCTCATCAATGATTTTGGACATGAGAAGTCGAAGGCGAGGTTCCAACGCTTTTTCTGCTGCGACCACTTCCTCCTGTTTTTTCTTCAGATCTCTCAGGATTTCATTGTCTTGTTCATTTGCAACATCTTGAGCAGCTTTCAATGGAAAGCATTTTATAACCTCCATACCTGATTCCATCTCAGTGAGTTGCGGTATTTCAAGTTCCGCTCCAGGTGAGCCATTTTCTAGTTCAAGTAGTTTGATGCCGTCTTCCTTGGTTGATGCCGCGCCCAGAATAGCCCTAACGCCAACAGTCGCTTCTTGAGCTTTCCCCGTGGCACCAGTAAACACCCGTGAAGCGGGTTTGAAATTGAATCCTCGATTTCCACGCTGGACTGCTAGCATGGCATCAGTATCAAAACAAGCCTTTGCTTCGTCCACATTTGGAAGTCGCACAAGCCAACGTTCCTTGTGTGCATCCCCTGAACTGCTCGAATGAGATGCCGCTTCTGGCTGGCCATCACTCTTCTCGTACATTTTTAGGAAAGCAAACTTTGTGCTGCATTTCTTCACATCACAAACCATCGGATCACAGTCGTCATTCTCGCTACTATTTGGTACTTTTGACATTCGAAAGCAGTCTTTGTTGAATCCCATCTCATTTCGAGGGGCATCCCATAGACAGTACCACACATCGCAGGATCTTGTGTGCTCCAAAGCCATCGCGAACATCACCAAAATAACGGAATCAGAAGCCAAATCCGAAACAGGAAGCAAATCGATTGACTTCTCCCTTCCCTCAGGATCAAATTTTGCTGGTGATTTGGATTCCTCCATAGCACTGGGGGTTCGGAGTTCCATAGTTTGCTCTTGTCCCGTCGTTTGCTGCTGTAACGGGGAAGTTGCCAGTGCCAGTGATTCGTCTTCTTTGAGTTTCGAGCTGGTCACATTCAAAGTATTGGAGGACATCGCATCTATAGTTCCGGTGGTTGCTGCTGCCATGGATGGATCTTTGTCAGGGGTTGTTAGTGCCATTCCTTGCCCATCGACCTTTGCTGGACTGATAGATATACCATATTCACGAACATTCACTGGTTCTGTTGTTGGTTGACCGATACCTTGTAATGTCATGACGAGCTCCGATTCTCTTTTGTCGTCCGAGATCTTGTACCATTTGAACTGGTACTTCAGAAGAACTTTGGGGACTCCCTTGTGCGATGCCACAATCCCAAATGCCTGAGCCGGCGGATTTGAAAAAACTGCCTTTCCGTCGATCGTCCAGTTTGTTGCATTGGTATCCTCGTTGTCAGTCTTTCCCATCGTCCAGTCTGCAAAGGTCCAGTCACTGTCCCAACTGGGCAACATGGTTTGTGCCAGCTTCAGAACATTCCGTCGTAGCGGTCCTTGTTCCTTTTGCCTTGAAAAAAACTTTGTGACAAGATTGGTCGAACATGGTTGCAACATCTCGGTAGAGAACCCCCTTTGCAGCAACGCCGAATAAACGGGATCGATATAGTCCAAGGTCATGTGATCGTCTGGATCCTGTCCTATTGAATTGACTTGACGGAAGCGTACTTTGGACTCTTCATCCGGAATCTCCATGAAGGGATCGTCTTTGGCAGAACGTAGGGGCAAGGTCGAAACATCTGGCAATGCCATTGGAAATTTCATATTCTCGGCAGCTACTGGTACATCAAACCCTAGGAGTCTGGCCATGTAGGACAAAGGATAGGTATCCGGTCGGTGGTAGACCAGATCGGCCGCATAATAGAGTTCCGCTCCATGAACGATATCGACCGTATTTCTGGGTGGTAGGGGCTCAATGAGAGGATTGGTGATTCGATCCGGGGCTTCGTCACTGACAATAATCATGTTGCGTTTGGGGGACGTATATTTTCCAGCGACGTTGGACGACGTCCGACGGGATTTGGAACCTCCACGCCTTCGACGTTTTTTGGAGGAAGTGGCCTTTCGCTTGACTGCCCTTACGAATTCAGGAGATTTCGAATTTACAAGTGCCGGTCCGGGCGTCGTCGTCATCGTTTCCGTGTGAAAAACTGGCAAAGGAGAATTCATGGGTGACGGCACCGAGGCGGCATGCGGAATTCGTGCTGGCGGAGCTTTCCTGCGATAACCTTTCTTCGGAGGAGGGCGTTTCGATCCACGACCTGGCATGGGGTTGGAAAATGGATACATATGAGTTTGCAAAGAAGGAAGGGCCGCTCGAGCACTGGGCATGGTCGAGGCAGCAGGTGCTGGAAAAGAAGAAGGGTCAGTCGATGAAGCTGCTGGCTGATCAACGGGAGTCCTGCTTGACGCCGCAGACACTTGCTGCTCTTGTTGCGGCCTATGATGCTCTGTCCTTTCAGAATGCATCTTTCTTATCCTGTGCAAAGCGATATCGATTAGACAAGAATTCTAAAGGAATGGAATGCTGCCATGAAACGTGGTTGTTGTCATCTTTCATTCATGTGTTCAAAATCTGTCGGATCTGGTGGTCATGCTGTCCTACACACGGAACAGTACATTTTCAACGACGAAATTCTCCTCTCATTTGGGGATCAAATGGACTAACTTAGCACCAAACAGAGTTAAGCGAGAAACCTGACACTGATTTCCCTCTCTACTAGCCTAAACTTCCTATTTCAATAGATCTATTCCAATGCGCATATTGTGTTTTTCTTCCCTATTGATTTAGCTCCCCGAACTCAGAAATGCCCAACGCCTTCATGCTCTCGTCCCAGAGCGTCGCACTTTCCGTACCCGAAAAGGACCAGAAATGCGAGCTGAGTCGTGTCATTAACGATGGGATCAGCACGGGTGCTCCAGTCGTCCAATACTTAGGAACTACATACGATCCACTAGGAACGTTGGAGGACGCCAGGGCCGCCACGAGTTGGGTTCGGGCACCGTCTTCGGTGGACATGCTCATCCAGGGGTTGGAGTATAACCATTCCTTGAAGCTAGAGGACCACAGCGGTAGCTTGGCCTTGAGAAGACCTTCGGTCCGAGTATACCCTGGATGGGATGCTACTGACGTTATACCAGATTCAGTATGGTACCGCTGGTGTAGTTCCCAAGCCAAAATCAAATTCGCACGTTTGGATTGAAAGTAGCAGGCCATAGATTCCAGACTACTGGCAACCTTTTTCAGGAGGGAGCCTTCCGTCATGCCGTCCTTGAAATCCGATTTATACCAGCCAGATGTCACGCTGCGCCAAGATACCAGGGCCCCCAGCGAGGAGACATGAACTAATCGCGCACCTGATGAACTGGCCAAGAGATTCCTCCACAAAAGATGGGTCAAGTACACATGTCCCAAGTGATTGATACCGACATGCATTTCCACACCTTCCACAAATTCCTTAGCAGTCCAGGCAAACATTACGCCTGCATTGTTGACTAAAACATCCAGTGCAGGAGGATCACCACGGTCAGCTCCGTTCCATAAGAAATGTTGCACCGCACTGGCGCCTACGTCAATGGAGGATTTATTGGCCAAATCCAGTTGAACAGCAGTCACTCTTGTCTTGGAACTTTCGGGCAATTGCAATTGGACTTGATGTCGAGCTTCCTCGCACTTTGTCGCATTGCGGCACGCCAGCACTATAGTCTTGGCTGTCCCGAATTGGCCAAGAAGCTTCACAGTGGCCAAACCGAGGCCAGAGTTGGCACCGGTCACCAAGATAGATAGATCCTGAGCGAACTGGCGCAACTGATCGTCGTCCATGTCCAGGTCAACGGAAAATGATGCGAGCGCCACGGCAATCAGCACTACAGCCACACAAAGCATCAGCGAACGAAGCGACAAGTTGAATTTCACAGTAGTTGGTGGATGCTTTGTCCACTCTAGTTCCAATGCTTCTCTTGCCGTCGGCCGTTTCGTTGGATCACGTTCCAACAGTGCTTTGCAAAAGTCCTTCGCCGCAGGACTATACGAATTCCAAACTTTTTGCGAAAATGAAATGGCCCTCGACGCATCTTTCAGTAGTTGTAGTGTTTCTTCCTCATCCTTACCAAGGTAAGGAAGTCTACCCCGAGTCAAGACAACGTACGTAATGACTCCGATGCTCCACACATCGCATTTGGAAGAATAGGAATCACCGGTCATGACCTCTGGCGCCACGTAATACGGAGTCCCCACTTTGGATTTGAGAACCCATGATCGATCGTCTACCTCCTCCTCCCTCTCATTGCTAATGCTGAGACCAAAATCTATGATTTTGATATTTGTGTTGGTCTTCTTGGTGGCAAATAGAAAATTGCTGGCTTTGAGATCTCGGTGGACAACGCCGCGTTCATGAGAATGGACAATTGCTCGCAAGATATTCGAGATCAGAAAAACTGCATCTCGTTCTGGAATGGCCCATCTACCAGTTGCCACTCTGTCATACAATTCTCCTCCTGTACAGAGCTCCATCAAAATGTGAATATGGTCGTCATCCTCGTAGATCTCCCGCTTGAGTTCAATCAAGTGAGGGTGGCATTGAATTCGTCGCAACGATTCGACTTCTCGCCTCAAGATATACCCTGGAATCTTATCGCTTTTCTCAAGTGTTTTGCAAGCCAAGTGCTCGTTCGTATGCTTGTCCCGTACATTCCGAACGATTCCGAATGATCCTTGTCCAATTACCGAGCAAAACTCAAAACTTGCAAAATAGAAATGAGTGACGAACAAAGAATCATACTGCGCAAGAAAACTTCAAACACAATCAGCCGACCTACCTGTCTTCAATGTTGGCCGTCGTGGCGTGTGGTATAATCACAGCACTAGCCATCTATAAACGAGGAGAAAAAGGTCTTGCTGCTTTGGTGCTCAATTCGGAGATGCTACACATGTTGCAGTAATTTAGTGTCACAAGGCAACGCATGGTGAAAGGTAAAAGTTTGTTGATTTGGGATTTTTGTTTGAAAATGGTGCCATTGTGTGGATATTAAATCTTTACGTTTGGTAATTTAGACCTATCACTTCGGATGGGAACGACCATACCAACATGACAGCACCGCTTCCCGTCCGCTCAGCGAAGTTAAGCATGTTCGGGCCTGGTTAGTACTACGGTGGGGGACCACGTTGGAATCCCAGGTGTTGTTCTCTTTTGCTAAATTCCTTTATCGCAATTTGCATTATAGCAAGAGAAAACCATCCACAAAATATCCTTCACTTATAAAGAACATACTGTAACATTTCCTTGTCGCTTCGAATGCTATCAGATTCTGCATTCACGCCTAACAAGAATCAACTCGTCGACCGACGTTGGGAACGACCATACCAACATGACAGCACCGCTTCCCGTCCGCTCAGCGAAGTTAAGCATGTTCAGGCCTAGTTAGTACTACGGTGGGGGACCACGTTGGAATCCTAGGTGTTGTTCTCTTTTACTAATTTCTTCTCCTGCAATGGCAATTTTCAATTTAGTGGCTGGCAAAGAGACTGTTCTCGTTTGAAGTCTCTGAACATTACTTTCAGAAAAACTCTTGTGAATTCTGTTGATAACGCAAAACCACTTTAAGTTTTCATTGTATTCATAGCTGTTCTTGTCACTGAGCAGTGTGGACAACAAAATGCGCCAATTTCCACCGAAGTTGTTCTATTTGCTTGCATCCTTTTTGTGGGGGGAGAGAAGTTGTCCCATAGGCCATAGGTTCCCCATTCGTGAATGCATCCCATTCACGAATTGAAAGATTCTGAACAACAAATGCCTGGCTTTTCAAAAACTGCCGATCCCGGTTTCTGACACCAGATGACTACAAAGCCCACAACTTCCATCTTTCAAGTTCAATTTGTCACCATCCTAGAAGGGAGGACTCAGACCAAAAGCAAAATGAAAAATTTTCTATCATCGCTTGCAATCATTCTACTGCACAGTGCTTCCGCCCAGAACAGCACTGGCAGCAACAGTACCAACACGACAGAGACCGAGAGCGAGTGTCCGTGCCTCTTTGATGGTGACGACGCAGATGACTGCATTGTGTACGGTGCCTTGGATGGTGAATTGAAGGCCTGGCCCAAGGCGGATCAAGATTGTCTCGATGCCTATTCGATCAAAATTGACGCTCCTGATCCAACTTTGACGTGCAGTTCGGCCAATTCCTTTGTGAACGCATTGAAGAATGGAGCATTGTCGAGCTCCAGTGCCAAATTCGGATTGGGAATCCCGTTCGGTGGATTCTTTGACGAATCGACAACGAACGCAGACATTCCAGTCTTGAAAGATAGCATTACCATTGATGGCACGACATATGACTGTTCGACTTCCGAGAGCGATTGCTACAATGCGATGAAACCATACTTTGCATCCGACTCGGCCGGTCAGAAGGAGATGGAAGATGTGTGCGATACATTGGAAGGTAATGTCCGTGTGGCACAAGAAACTGCACAATCCGTTCTGCGGACTCGTATTTGCCAGGAATCTCGGGATACTGCCGATGGGAACATCCCATCGGCTTGTTCCGAGATGCACGAGGAGATGAAACCCGAATTGGCAACCTACAGTACCATGAATTGTGGAGGATTCGGTGCGGGTCCAGGAACTAGAGAGCTTCCGGCATGTGGCGAAGGGAGCTCGGCGTCTACTATTACTGCTGCCAATGGAGGGTCTCTTGCTTGTGGACTGGTTCTGATCATGTCTGGCCTATTTATGTCATTCGCCTCCTACTAAATAGATCAGTTATCAAGAAAGGACAGAAGAAAAATGTTTCTAGTATGTTATGGGTTTGCTTGATTTGTATTTGTATCAAAATCGATTATTGTTACAGCTTATATATTTCGTAGCAGAAAGTAAAAGTATAGTGTTGCTACCGTAGCTTGTGTTCGTTGTCTTTGTTGGATCGTCCCTTTGCGGTCGACAGGATGCCATGAATATCACTCGCCTGTAGGCTATTGACGAGACATGCGGAAACAATGAGAAATCCCCCGACGTAATCATTCCATCCAAAGGATTCTCCCAAAATGAGGCCCGCAAAGGCCGATGCCCATAGGGGTTCTGTCGCCAAAATCACCGAGGCTTCTCCTGATGGTACCTTTTGCAAGGAAAAGGTCTCCAACGAGAAATTCATACTGGTCGACAGCACTCCCGTAAAGACAACTGCTCCTGCCACTTGCCTCATGGATGGGTCGAGTAACATGGTGGGCAGCGTCATGGATTCCCAATTGGGTGTGTTGTACATCCAGCCATCCGTCAATGCCCATCCCATGGCGATCAATGCAGTTGTTGCGACATTGACAGCCGTAATCGGCAGGGCTTGGTCAGAATGCTTGTGCATCATTTTTTCGGATAGAAAGACTCCTGTTCCAAAGCCGACAGCTTGGAGGAGAGCCAATCCATCGCCCAGGCCAATTCCGGAGTGACCTGACGATAAATCGGCACCGCCAGCACAAAGTTCCAAAATGCCAACGCCCAGCAGGCACAGGGTGGCTGCCATCCAAGTTTGGGGCCGTTCCTGAAGCCCCATGGGTTTCTTATCGACCATCCATTCTAAAAAGGGACACCAGATGACAGTGACCGCCCCCAGAAAGCTCACCGTCGCCGGAGACGTATCGACCAAGGACAGAGACTGCGCAATGTACCCCGCCGAAGAAAAGCATCCTGCTAGGAGGGCAGGCGCAATCAGGTCCTTTTGAATCTTCAGCAAAAAGGGCGACAATGCCAAACCGGCTAGGACAAAGCGTGCACTCGTGGCGGCAGATGCTGGCAGCGCATGGTCCATAATGCTGCCCAACGGAAAGTTCGTCCCGTATAAGCATGCGACGGCGCCCAATAAGAGCCGTGGTCCCCAATACGAATTCATGCACCGATCAACCAACGGCGGCAAGGAACTCTTGTTTGCTTGTGGTTCTTGCAAGATTCCACCACTTTCCAAACTCAATGGATCGGAAAACAGGGCAGCCTCCTCCTCAAAGTGTGAAAATGCCTCGTCGGTCGGTTTGAGAATGTCTGATGACAATGATGGGGAAGGACTGCGCTTCGACAACAGTTGCGGAGGCTGGAAGGCATCCGATCTTGGCAAGATGAGCAGCACTGAGCATACCGCGAGGAAACGAGATGAAGGAAAAGTCATTTTCTTGCTTGGATGAAGAGCCAACCCTGTCAATAACAACAACAATGGTTGCTTCCTTGCCAAACTATGGAAATTTTCAAATGATGGCCAATCGTTTGGTTGAACCTATTCTTGTTTTTTGTGGTTCGCCGACTATCTACGACTCACACCGTACATATTTCTACTGGGCCAAAATGAGAAGGCGGAGTCTCCCCAGTCAAGCAGGAGCCAAAAGAACCTGTTCCTCCATGGACACTTGTGTACGAACTTTACCACGAACAACAGCTGGTCTTGTTCACCCGACATCAATTGCGGGGAACAGCTTGCAGGGAATGATGATTGCGCTTTTCTCCCTCCCATAATGCGGACGCGCCAAAACTTGACGCTTTGGATATTGTGGGTACGTGCTACCAATCAAAACGTTGGAAAAAAGTAAAAGAAAGGAAGGGCTGTGTTTGACAGATGTTCTTTCTTCATTTTAGTAGAGCAACTTCTATAGCAGTAATCAAGTCCGAAAGACAGCACCTCAAGAGATTAGGACGAAACTTCTCCATTCTTGCTGGAGCGAATGGACTGTCCTCTCACGGTCGTGTTGACAAGTCAAGATAGTTAATAACTCTTGCAGTTGACTGAATCCGTTCAACACAACAGTAGTATAATGGCTTGGTTGCGTTATAAAGCAAGAACCAAATTCTAATCTTGTCCCAATGAAATCTATGTGTCCTCCACTTTGGCTCCTCCCCCATTGACCCATTCCACATCAATTTTGCAGCCACTTGCAATTATCATACTGGCTACTGGGCACCTTATTTCTGTTTGCTCCTTTAACATTTCCATTTGTTCTGCTGATATCGCGGCTCCCTTTTTGGCATGGACTTGTATGATTCCCGTAATGCGTTCCAACCGCGAAGGCACGTCTGGAACAACCAAAATGGGCAATTGAATGGCCCCCCGTTCGTTGCGAAATGCTTGAATATTTTGAAATTCGATAGTCTCAATCAATACTACTCGGTCCGGCAAGTGACGGCCCACAAAGATTGCCGTAGCTTGGGTACAACCCATCCAGGCCGCCAACAAGGTTTCGACCGGTTGGGGAGCAGTATCTGTCCCACCCATTTTCTTGGGAATGTCTGTGACCATTGTGTAGCCTGTTTTCGTGAATATTTCGACCCGTGTCCCTTGACCCTTTCCTTCGAGTGTGTACGACTTGATATGCTTGTTGTCGCTGCTATTGATGCTGCTTGGAATGGAGGAGCTACTGTACAGATTCGCTGGAAATCGTACAATGGATGACGACATCGATAGCAAAATCCTCCTTGGTAGTCCTACCATCATGGCTGCCGCAGAACGCCTCATCCACACAAAGCAGCAACACGTTAGATTCACAAGACAAAGGTACAATAGATCGTTTCATGGTATGGAGGACACTCCATCGAAAGAATGCATCATGACCGTTTCTCAGAGCAATTTACTATCTTCGACTAACTCGATCTCATCAACAAACTACTGTAGTGGACTGTTATAGTTCTTGGACTATGTTGGTTAGGGTTAGTGATCGAGGCTTATAGGCTGACAATACAATGTTACTCGAACAAAGTGAGGACAATCTACACTACCGCCAATGAATAGCGCTGTCCAACATCGTTTCCCATTGTGTCAAAGTCAAATATAGACCAGCACCCATATAGACCCACCCACACAGGAACAACAAAATAACTACTTCTTCTTAGCTTCCTTCGCAATCTTGGATTGGCGGCTCTTCTCGACGGAATATATGAACACTCCTCCAACAGCAAGAACGGATCCAAAGCAGCCTCGGAGCGTCATTCGGTTTCCAAATACCACCATACTGGATATAATAATGAACACTCGCTTCAACGTATTTCCAAGAGCATGGGAGATAGGAGAGACATTATCCAAGCAGAGGAAGGCTACCTCATTGTACAAGTAATAGAAAATACTGGCAAGGCAGGTCTGGCCCAAGTAAGAACCCAGCTTATTGGCTGCCTTCAGACTTTCGAAGGTCGAACGGAGAACCGATCCTTCCATCACCAAGGCAACCGGGACCAAGAAGAAGGTGGCCATTATGGTCAGTACAGCGTATAGATTGTTGGCTGTCATGCTCTGTCCAAGGCGTTTGTCGATCGCCTTTTTCCCGACAATGCCTCTGCCGGCACTTGCAAGGTTGCTCAACATGGCATAGTTGAAGGATTTCCACGTGAAGGTCAATTCCGATACGGATGCAATCGCTACTCCCGCCATCACCGGCAAGAGTGTAAAATAGACCGATAGGGGAAGAACCGTACCCGTGAGCGCCGACATGGTAGCAGAGACTGCTGGTTCTGATGCTTTTACGATGTAGGTGAAACTGACAGCGCCTGCCCCCATCGAGACGACACCACCAATGTGCACTAGCGAGTGGAGGATCGCCACGGGAAGAAGTCGGACAATTTCCGAAGATGTCAGGGATGGCTTCGTTCGAAGACCGCTTTGCCAAAGAGGGAGAACATAGCTCAATCCAAGAAACATTTGCAGAGTAGCAGTAGTCCACGCAAGTTCGGGCGCTATATTCAAACTGGCCTTGCTGAAGATATTGTATGCTACGCTAAAAACATACCACATAGCAAACAAATAGCCAGTGTTGATCATTTTTTTCCTTGTCAAAATGTCCTTTTTGCGACGTCGATACCGGCTCAGTGGCGTTCCTTCGATGGAAATGTCTTCTGTGACACCAAGGCTGGTTTTAAAGGTCGGGGGGTTGTTGAACGTTGTCTTTGACGACGACAACTGTCGTTGATGAATTGCAGAACTCACAGAAGGAACATGGTGTGGTGAGAATGCCAGGGACAAACAAAGAAACGAGGACGCTAGAGCGATGAATGATAGAACTCTCATTCTGCTGCAGCACCTCTGTCACGTTTTGTTGTGTCAACTCGCAATCAATGGCATATTTTTATGCGAACTCTCACGGCCTTCGTGTGTACGTACAGTATAGGGTACAAGGCAGGCTTGACAAGAACCCGGCCGATCTTTGAAGAAACGGTTCGCATATCAAGACTTTTCTTTGACAAAAAGAATGGAACTAAACTATTTCAACGGCACTCGTTCTGATGAATGATGCTCAAGCTTCTGACACAGGGAATTTGCTGAATGAAGTAAACATGACATGTTGCGTGTCTGAAATTAGCCAGACTCTTTTCTTTTAATTGAGTAAAAATCTAGATAGTAATACAACCACTCAGGCAACCATTGTCTTTTTCTTTTCAGTATCCTTGCGAACCAGAGCGGGACCATTTTTTGCATGGTTCGTCATTTTTTGCTCAGGCAGAGTCTTCAGGAGTGTAGTATCCATGGTCTATGTTGTATTGCTTGAAGGTGTCTTGCAGGAACATGCGGCCTTCGTGGAACAGGGTAAGACTGATGATAGCCTTCACGATACCAATTCCTTGTCCACGGAAGATACCTCTCATTCCGAATTCGGCAGAGTCGCGAATGACTTCTTTGATGGCTTCGATGACGCCGATGCTCTTTCCCTCAATCTTGCTGGTTTGCATAATGACTTCCAAACGGGAGAGAGGGTTGGTAACGACCACATAGATTGGCGATACAATTGCTGATGCAATGATGCCAGTGGAAGATCGGCCCATTCCAGTTCTGGAGCCAACTTCGCTCTGAATGTACTTTTGCAGACGCGGTTGACCAACAAGGCCCAATAGGGCACTGGCCAAGGAATGGCCCATCAACGGAACAGTTCCGCGGAACAGAGGAGCGAATCTTTGTGCTGCGGACTCCTTGAGAATTTCAAGGATTGGCTTGGAAGCACCAGTTTGCTTGAAGTATGCACGCTGTTGCTTTTCAATCATGCGGATGGGGTTAATGAAAGGGGCGGATAGAATGGATGCGCCAGTGGCTGCAAGAGCACCTGGACTTTCTCCTTCTCCCAAGAAAAAGGAAATGCCCAAAAGGGTTCCAAACTTGGGAACGCGCTTGAATCCAACTCCGACCAATCGAGGTCCGACGCCACTCAAACTGGCTGAAATGGGGTGAGATCGGAAGACAGCCTTGGCTTCCTCCGAGGCGATTCGCGGATCAACAGCCTTTCCTTTCAAATCCTTGGCGTACTGCTGCACCAACTGGCGATAGGCTGTTACCGGGTTATCCATAATGGTCTGGAATGCACTTCCACCCAAGTAGGCAGTCATTGCCTGAAATTGGGAAAGACCTGTCTTTTTCACAACAAAATACTCTTCACCGAAGAAGGTTGACTTTTTCTCCATTGCCATGGTGTTTTATTTGGAATACTCAAGTTGTGGGATGGTAAGATTGAGCCGTGGAGGTGCTTGTTCGACAAAGAATGTGCCGTTGGTTGGTTACGTCAAACTTTTACTTGCGATGGAAGCAACTCTCAAATGTCTTTGGTTTGCCTTGAGTTGAGCAATGACATCCCAAATCTCGAGTCATTCTGATTGGCTAAGCAGCTAAAAAACAACGTGGTTCATTCGCTGACCAACACAGTGTTTACGGTCGTGATGATGACCATAGAACTTGGAGGATCAAGTCGTCATCGGCTTCACCGCACCTTTTTCGTAGAAAACATACCAACATTGGGAATCGAAATGCTAGAAATTGCAGTCGAAATGGTCAATATGACGTTGGTTGATCAGCGAACATCGAAGAGCTTCCCGCAACAGGATCTCCAATAACGTATCTTCGCACCAAACAAATGATGCCAGTCATAACGTCAACAAGAACATGACATCCATTCAAGAACTGCTAGGAGGTTACCAAAAAAGGAAAGAGGACATCAAGGAGGCCAACAGCATCGCATCGGAAGCAAATGTTGACAAGACGGAAATCAAGAAGTCCGCCGAACAGTTGATCGCATCAAATCGAATTGTCGTCTTTTCAAAAAGCTATTGTCCCTACTGTACTCAAGCAAAAATGGCGCTACGGAGCATTCCGAATCTGGATTTTGTAGCTGTCGAAATGGATGATGGGCAACACGAAGGATGGCAAGTCTGTGTTTCCGAAATTGCTAGGGATAAAGCGATCCCAGAGACATCCAGCAACAATACTATGAGTGTACCCCAAATCTTCGTCAATGGGCAGTGCATTGGGGGAGCTGATGATCTTTCTGACATGTTTACAGATCAAAGACTCTCTAAAATGCTAGGTAGGCCGTTATCATAACCACACTAGAATGATCTTGGAAGAGGAAAACTCCAGAACTTCATAGGCTGGGTCCAAATTATAAGACAATACTAACAAAATTTCCTGTTCACAACAACACTTCAACGTCATCATCAGTCCCTTGCTAAGATCAAACAACTTTGATAGCACTATCCTCCTCACTGTTTGCTCGACTATTTTCTCTGCTCGTTCGACTGTTTGCTCGACTGTTTTCTCTGCTTGTTCGGCTGTTCTCGCGGCTTCGAATCGCTGGCATCTTCATTCCAATGCCAACAGATATGAATGCTCTCGCCAAATCTCGGAGACGCGGTCTTCGTTTCTTTATCTGTTCAACAGTACCAGACAGATCACGGTCAGAGAGGACTGCCTGGTCTTGGGTTATCCAGGTAGACTGTAAGGCCTTTCCAGCAGACAAACGCTCGTCAGGATTTACGACCAGGAGTCCAGAAATCAAGTCCTTCGCTCCCTGTGATATGCCACCCCAGTCTTTTGGATCAAATCGAAAGTCACCGATCTTGATTCTTTCAAACATTTTTTCTTGGTTGTCGTCCGCAAACGGTGTGTAGCCGCAAAGCAAAGAGTACAAAACGACCCCACAGCTCCACATGTCGCACTGCTGATCGTAAGGTTCACTTTTCAGTATTTCGGGAGCAACGTAGCTCGGCTGAAGGGATTGAAAGAAATGGCACGTCGTGAGCTCCGAATGAAAGCGAACACTAAACCGTCAAGATGACCGTCATACTCACTGTACCACATCGAACATTTAGAGATTTTGGCGTGTGCACTCGCTTTGCAAACCCAAAATCAGCGATCTTAATAGTTGCGTTGTCTTCCTTCGACTATCCAATTGCGATGTAGACAGGGTAAGAAGGAAGCAATGGAATTCAGTGCCAAAGAAGCCAAACAACGTACCACAAGGAGGAGGTTTTGTGGCTTTATATCTCGATGAGCATGACCTGTGCTATGTATGTATCCAACGGTTTCAATCAAAAGCTTTGCCAAACCACGCGCGTCGTTCTCGGTATAAGACTTCATATCGATGATTCGGTCAAAAACGTCCCCTCCTGCAAGCAACTCCATAACAACATAATACTTGTCGTCCTCTTCAAAAAAGTCGACAACTTTTACAATGTTCGGGTGGTCGAGCTTGTTCATGATAGCGACTTCGTGAAGTACAGCCTCGTCCGTTTGTGGTTTTCCATCACGTGTGATGATCTTCACAGCATAACTAATTTGCCAGCGTCTGTGAAAACACTCGTGAACTATCGCAAACGAGCCAGCATGAATTTTTTTGCCAAGCTCGTAAGTTGCTTCAAAGTTCTTTTTGTGCATCATAGACATCCTAAACTCTTGAGGTTTCTCTTCATCTGATGACATGTGAACGGATCCAGAACTTTCATCTTTTTTGTCCATTGCGTTCAACATGTCGCTAATCTTATCGTGTTTGAAAACCGACCAGAAAACAGCTGTCATTGTAGACTTGAGCTTTCGCTTTGCTTGGAATGATTTGATTTCTGAGATAGAGCCCGACAAGTCTCGACTAGATAGTTGGGTTTCGTCAACTGTTATCCAGGCCTTCTCCAGAGCTTGCTGACACGTGAGACGAGTTTTCGGGTTGACTGTCATCATACCTGAGATTAGTTCTTTGGCTTCGACGCTGACGTTGCTCCAGTACTTTTTATGAAATGTGAAATCGGCTGCTCTGATTTTTCGGAAGAGACCACGGTGGCTCTCATCTTGAAAAGGGGGGTACCCTCCAATGATCATATAAATGAGACAGCCACAACTCCACATATCGACCTGCGATGAATAATGCTGCCCTTTGATAATCTCCGGCGCCACAAATGCGGGCGTACCGCATCTAGTTTTCAAACCTTCTTCAGGGATATATTTTGCAAAGCCGAAATCGGCAAGCAAGATAGCGGCGTCATCCCACCTTCCCTTCAACAACAGATTTTCAGGCTTCAAATCTCTATGGCAAATCTTCCGCTTATGCATACAGTTCAATGTTTCCAGAAGTGTCTTCGAAAGTTGCCTCGCGTCACCCTCTGTGTAGGCAGTGCGCTTTGCCAATCGATCAAACACGTCCCCCCCTTCTGCAAAAACCTGGACCATATAAAAGGTTTCGGGATCCTCGTATACGTCAACCAATTTGACGATGTTAGGAAGATCACTCAGGTCCTTCATAATGCTGATTTCTCGTAGAGTGTTCATATCATCCTTTAGTTTCAACTTGGTGCGATCAATGATCTTCACAGCATATTCCTCGTTCGTATTCTTGTGGCGAGTGGTAAAGACAGTACCATAGCTGCCAGTACGGAGCTCCCTGCCTAGATTGTAATCCTGATCAAACCTCCGACTCTTTGATTCACTCTCGTCAAAGATAGTGATTCCTGGACACTCAGAGCTTTCCATATTGTCCCTCTTCGTTCAATTCTAATGATTTCTGTAGTCCCTTCCTATGATACGTCTTTTGTCGCGTGCTGGCATGTTCAATTTCAATGAACGCAGTTGCAGTTTAGGGATCTAGAGAGCACGTCGTCATCTATGCTGCAGCAATCTTGGACAAGATCAGAAATGTGCACGTTTCTCGTCTAGTACCAGTCCAAACGTACGCGTTGTGGGATCCACTACGAATCTGCAATCTTGGACTGAAAGATATTTCTTTTTCACGGACCGTCAGCCTGTACATCCGTCGGACAGATGTCAAGAATTGGTCTTAGTAAAATGCACTTCATGGTCACCAGCAAGAGACTGCACCATATCTACTAAACTATGAAGCCTGCTGCAAGAAAATGAAGCTAAGAGCATGTTCAAGCACTGAGGACAATTATTAGAGATTAACCACTGTCCGGCTTCGAAAGATGAAGGATCTCAGCACTTTTTTTGTCGAAGCATTCGATTTTTGGGAAGTGGAACAGTTTTCACTTAGAAGGGTTGGTTAAAAAATTTGTCGACAAATTGATGTTTCGTCCAAACCAGCCTTCATCGATTGATGAAGTTGAACGTTTCCTCCTATCGAGGCAAAATGATTCAGCCATGATGTTACAATGTTCGAGAGATTTGGCTTTTGCAATCTCTGCTTTTCTGATTGTTGCTTGTCAATTTAGACCTGTCTTGTCTGACAGGAACATCGAACCTCGAATCGTTGGAGGTTCAGATGCGGTTCCTGGCGAATTTCCTTTCTTCGTCCAATGGGGTGGATGCGGCGGGTCGCTGATCCATGAGGATATCATTCTAACGGCAGCACACGTAAGACATTTCCGAGTCAGTTGGTGGATTTTGCGATACTA